>JAGTTH010005158.1:0-21949 GCA_022606485.1 Agraylea sexmaculata | reverse complement strand
TATATATCGCCTGCTCCAGCGTATAATATCGTAAGTGCAAAAAAAATCTGTGTGCTCTTAAGTCTTTATGGAACTAAGACACATATTCAATCTGGAAACACTGCCTGTCACGTGTCACTCGGTTTAATTATTACTTATAACATATAACAGTTTACGATTAAATACCTTTTATTTACAGAGACATGAAATGTGTAATAGATAATGGATGAATCTACATTAATTGCCGGTCAAATAGGACTATTTTACTATTTCGAAAAAGTCCCATTTAATAGGGTAAATAATGATTGAAAATCAACATTTTTTGACGTTTCATACATTTTATACATGCAATATGTGGCTCAGTTCCATAAAGACTTAAAAGCCAACAGATTATCTTTGCACTTACGATATTATACGCTGGAGCAGGCGATATATAACGTATTTTCTAATACCAATTTAATAATAAGAAATTACGTAATTTTCAATAAAATGCATCAATCAATCGAAGAAATCGTTTCATACAATTTGTGATGTAATAATCAATAAAAAACACGAAGTTTTATAATATATTTTGTAAAAAATTTGATGAAATTGCAAATAACTTAAAATGACTATTCTAATTATTACGAAATTAACTGTAAACTATATTAATTATATATTAAAATATATTATTATATTATTTTCATAATTGGAATATGATTGGTACAACTAAATGCGCATATTATATATAGTACTTCACACATGCGCGGGCTGTGGCCACCTGCAACATTGTAGTCCTTAAAATCCGACACGTTCGACAATTGATTGACAAATTATTTGTCCTTAAATATATAGGGCAAATTTTTTGGCGCACTTTACCATATTAAGTGAAAGACGGTGAAATATCATTAGAAAGAATGACAAGTGACAGATAAACAGTACGAGCTGTAAAAGTAGCGCCCCAAGCGGCTGTTAATGAAACCTTTGTCACCACTATTTATAAAAGCTCATTTATTTACTTCAATACCGTACTACACATACAATATATGGATGTATTTTCTTTATTAAAAAAAAATAAGTCAACCTACGCCGCATTCCTAGAAGCTTATGGCTTTATTTTATCGATTTCATAACGATTTTATTAATTTATTAGCCAATACTTAAATCATCCCGTGGATTATTATTGTAAATACATTAAGCCACACAAACAATCCTTATTTATAAAACAACATAATTCAGGATCTGAATTCGTAACTTTCTAATAATATATTCAGTGATTATTTTTATAATAATAGATTATTCTTTGAATAAACTCATATACATATGTCATCATAGAGGGAATTATTTTATACCACGATTTATTTTAAAACCGATACATAAATATTGTGTCTCGTGCTTTCAAATCAGACAATCTGGGTTGATAATTGATGTTTTCCCTCCTCGAAATTACATTTCCAGAAAATTTTCCCCGCAAGAATGTCAATGTTTACTCGGTCTAGATTCGATATTTATTTTTAATTTTACAATTTGCATTAAATCTTCACATTTGTAAATGGTATTCAAATTTTACAAGGTCTATGTTTATATATTACACGTTTTTATATTTAAAAAATCTTTGCGAATACGATTGATGGGTAATATACTTTACTGACGTGTAATTTTACGCCCGATTCAACTCTCGAGCCAATGAGTTAATGTTTTTTTAACCAATGTACACACCATAAAGTTTTATAGCATCGGAATAAATAAACTAAGACTATTTTTATAAAATCAACACGTTTTCATGTGTGTACACAACTACATCTGAATATATCGTAACTGAACTCAGTATTAAAAAAATCTAACATAATGATACAAGAATATGCTCTCTATAAACCTAGTTATTATTTTAATATTTAGACTTAATTAATATTCTAGAATTTTCTAAAAGTTATCCGGAAGGAAAGTATTTTAAAACCCTTTTTAATGGCGATTGGTTAACATAAATCCTTGGCATTAAGTAGTATTTAAATCCGAATGGGTTTAAATTTAATTGAAAGATTTATTTTACATCCATATACGCCGGATTTCAGAGTATTTACTGTATCAATTATGATATTGCATAATGAAATTGCCAAAATCATAGTTTTTTTCTCTTAATTTTGGATAAAAATCCGACTCAAGCAGATGATAAACAAAGGGTAGACTAGGATCAAAACGAGCATTTGCCAATCTATATTAATCAAATCGCTTGATATTAATTGAATCGCTTATTTTAAAAACACCCTAATGGTTAAATGTGTAGTAATATGTACGGCCTAAATCATAGTCTATTTAAATATTGGATAAAAATTCGGATCAAACAGCTAATAAATTATGGCAGACTAGGATCGAAACTGGTATTTGCCAATCTATATTAATCGAATCGCTTATTTCAAAAACACCCTAAGCGTTAAATATGTAATAAGGCAATCGAGGAAATTCTAAAATAAACGAGCCGAAATCATAGTTTATTTAAATGTTGGATAAAAATTCGTATCAAACAGATAATAAAATATGGCAGACAAATTTGCCAATCTATATTTATTGAATCGTTTATTTTAAAAACATCACATAAGCGTTAAATATATAGTAAGGAAATCGGAGAAATTCTAAAACAAACGAGCTGAAATCATAGTTAATTTAAATGTTGGATAAAAATCCATATCAGGCAGATAATTAAAATAGGGTAGACTAGGATAAAAACTAGTATTTGCCAATCTATATTAATCGAATCGCTTATTTCAAAAACACCCTAAGTGTTAAATATGTAGTAAAGCGCTCGAATAATTTATAAAATAAACCATTCCATATTAATTAAATTCATTGCAAATTGATGATCAAATGATACATTTGAAAAACATACATATTTATGTCTATATATGGCAACATCGGTCAATGTTCTTCGTTTCATACAATTTACATACATACATACATATAACGATTACACTGGATTGCCTTTTATAATTTTGATCTTTTCAGGGCGATTATTTCCTAGCGGCTTTCTCGTAAGAGGCTCTATAGTCATTATGACTTAAGCCAGGATATCCTGGATGCAGAACCAAGTGCACTGGATCGATGCGCAACACTCGTTGACCCAATTTTTCACATACTTTTACACGTGTGACCCGCCCAAAAGTACATGTCATTATCATCATCATTGTGTGTTTGAATATTTGAATAAAGAGTTTAGGAGAGCATGTTTATCCTGACCTGATACTTGTTCTGAATCGAACGAAAATTAATCTATTCTTTCCGCTTATAATCGCCTTTCAGAATAATTAATATATGGGTTCATCCCTCTCAGGAGATGAGGAGTGATTTTTATTAAAGAGTATTAAAATATTCATTTTTCAATTGTTTGAAATTCAGCATACACGAATATTTGATCCAGTACACAATCACAATATTCACTCAACTGGAGCAATTAAATTTACACGCCTAACTAATAAACAATGCACATCTATAATGCCAACCATTAATAAATTAATCTATCACCATTGTTCGTTTTTATATAGAAACGTATATTTATATAATTGTTAAAGCAACAAATTGGATGAAATATTGCATTTATAAAATTTCACAGATTCACAATTAACATGCAACATACACTGAATAAAATATTATCAATTTGTCGTTATGACATTTGTGGAAAATTGCATTTTATAAAATGCTATTTCCATTCGGTCGGGTAATTAAAATATATAAACACCTCTTCTTTTTTATTATTCAACTGTGGATAAAATATCATTTCACGAAAATATCCTTGCTCGGGGCGTTAATTTATTGAAAATGGACAGTGACATTTTATTTAATAAAAATTCTAGCTTTTATTGCAACCAATGCTTTCATACTATTTCCCGTAAAAGTCTTATTGATGAACGGAGAGTTCAACTTTGAATAAGAAACATTAATTTTCGTAACTCAAAACTCAAGTGTCACTTCCAAAAATGTAAAAGTCTCCTTTTCATAATTTCTCTTGAAAAAAAAAGAACACTTTTTCACTCGCAATTCCGGTTGTTACAAAAGTTTCACAACGACGCAACGCGACGCGCCATTACTTTTATAATTATGAAAAATTTACATAAAAGGCTTTTTAAGTCATTGTTCTTTTAAATTTTAGTTCACAAATGGTCTCCATAAGTAAATATTCTCAAATGAAATATCATCTAATGCACCTCTAAAAGTGTTCAGTGTACATATATTTATTTTTAATACTGAAGATTAGTTCAAACATCTAATTATGATAATCGATACTGACCTAAATTCTGATTCTGAAAGTAAAGTATATTTTTAGATTTTGGAATTGCTACATACATAATTCGTAATCGGTGGACGCGCTTTTTTAATATTAATCGCAAGATGTACCTGCTGATTGTTTATTTTATTTATTTTAAATGTATAAATATATAGATTGTTTTGTGATAAAATCAATGTGTACTCATTGATTTTAACATTATTTTAACTAGTTCTTGATTAAAAAAAAAATATTTTTATAGCCATTTTTGCATTCTTGTGATTCTAGTCCTTTTAGCAAGTCAAACTATTATAACCGACATTGATCATTTGGTGCCTATTAAAAATCAATACTCTATTAATGTTATTCACCAACTTATAATAAAATAGAGGAGGTTACAATAATGATCAATTACAATTATCACACAGTATTAAGAAAATTATCTTCAATTCAAATTTGATCGAATGTGAATGACTTTTAGTACAAATCAAACCTTTATAGCATTATATTGCTACTTTTATAATAAATTCAGTGTGTTTAATATTTGAGAAAATTAAATATGTATTAGTATATTTTAATATTTAGGCAATGTGTCAATAAGTTTGTGTAGCTTTAATGTAACAAGATCTTCCTCTATATCTATATCATATATTTGTGATATTATTTTGAAATTTAATATGATTGCGGATTGTTAAACTCCATATTCATACGTTTTTCTTTGATACGTGTGCTTCAGGTCCCCAGGTGTAAATTGAGTGGTACTTATGGTGGAAAAGAAGTGCGTGATATTGGAGAATATGGATTGTTATATACAATACAAGTGATTTGACTACGTTTTCACCTCTGAATCGCTGAAAGCTCTGAAACTCGATCGTGTAACGTCTTCACACCGACATACGGTAAAATGGATAAATTGCTCGTAAGGCGATATATTTGTACTAAGAGAGACCCGTCTCTCCCAGTGACGTTGGTCGGACAAAAGGGGAGGAAAAAATAAATAAAAGAGACGAAAAATTCAAAAAGCTCTTGTAAGATACGCAGCACATTCATACATAGGTGTGTGTATTGAAGACAGCATGTGGAAGATGATATTACGAGGTGGAGTGTGAGATCGGTAATGGCGGCAACTTTGACGGCATCTTGTGCTCTTTCCACCTATAATAACATGTCTGTGTATTATATATGTGTGTGTGTTTAATACAACTATGTTTGTCTTGTCTTGTCTTGTCTTGGCTTCACAGACACTTTCCACATCCACATTATTATCGAGGGAGTATAAAAATTTAATAAAACCAGTCTGTCCCTTAATCATATCAACTAAATCTTTATTATATTGCTTCTACAATACGTAAAAGACCGATACCACCAGGTCATACAACTGGATTTTTGAATATCAAGATGGCTGACCAAGCAGATGAGTTTGACCAACACCAACGATATGAATTCCTCACAACTGGATGTATACATACAAGATGGCGGACAGTCTGAGTGAGATGATTGGTCCAGATGGGAAACCAAAAGCGTCAGATTGGTGTAGCCTCACTCAGATTAGTATACTTGGTCCGCCATTTTGATATTTATACATCCAGTTGTATGGCCTACTAATAAATCGACAATGCAGTACGGGCTCAATGTACAAATTCATACATTCATACAAAAACGACACAACTTATCATGCTAAAAGACTACAGGAGTAATTGTTCTGATATTCTAAAACTCATCAGTATTTTATAAAAAAAATAATAAAAGAAATAGAGTGGAAAAAGGGTGAAAATTAACTCATTATCACATAAAATTGGCACAGATTTAATAAATCAGTCATTTGATCTTTTGTTTTGTCGATTGACAAGTTAATAAAATATACTAATTATATCGTAAAATCATATCAATAAAAAAGGCAAACATCCAGTAATGATAAGATGGTGGACCAAGCATATGACTTTGACTGAGGCAACACTCTAATTAAGGTAATTAACATTATTTACCAAGAGTAATAAAAAGCGATGTACGCCTTTATCGAGAATGCACACGAACTGTGATTTAGCGCGCTTAAACAATCAATGTTGTCTCAATCAGACTCGTCTACTTGTTACGCCTTCTTGATAGTATATTATACATCTGATATTGCACTAAAGGTTGTCATACTAAGGGTTTGTTAATACAGTGAAAAGTAAGCGTTAATACAGTGAAAAGGTGAGAAAAAACTTAAGTCTACTTCGCATTCATATAATTCTAATACAAACAAGACTCAAAAGATCAGTGCGTAGTATTATTTAAATGATATCCTCTTTTTTTGTATGATAATACTATTATTTTTATCATGACATTGAAAATGCTCGCGAAGGTTTATAGATGTGTAAAAATGGAGTCGTATATTATATGAAATATGTATTATGTATAGTGTTCATAGAAAGCTTCGTCTGTCAGAAAGGTGGGCAAAAATCTGGTATTTATCACTGACTCTTCGGCTTTTGTCTCGTACCTTTTTACGATTATCTTCTCCAAAACAGACTATTTGCTGCAGGCAGGAATCTTTGTTACCCAAATCATATACATACACTCCAATCTTCCTTTATGAATTATTGACTTCTACTGTTTTTTAGATAAACCCACTTAGGATTTTATATATTTTGCTGTGAAAGAATAAATCCAATCGATCGCTTTTGGGTATATTTATTTCTGCAATGCAGTATAAAAGTTCTGGCTACATATTTGATTTTTAACAGTCTAAAAGTAATTGCTTTTATAGAGAACTTTCGTTAATAAAATGCATTCAATTAAATTTCCATTCATGTATTCGAAGAGTTTAATAATGTATTTCTTTTTTTTTTAAATCAGCTGTCGTATCCCAAATTAAAAATCAGTTTAACGGGAAAATAATTATTAGAAGCACTAAACTAGAGATTAATTATAGTGTATAGGGATAATAATTAAAAAATATTTAATTGTATAATAGCCTTCCTTATCTCTTGATTGTGTACTATATTTGTTAAATTTATGAATTTCATTTTAACAATACTAATTAAAATTTGATAAAAAATATACAATTATACTCTTTCGTCTCTATTCACTCTACACAATATTGAAGAATTCTTTATTATTTTGAAATAAATTATTTAAAATTTCCTTTTTATTCTGAAAATAATGATAGGTTAAGTTTATTTTATTGTCGGATATATTTAAAATTAATAAGGCGTTTTTAGGTGATTTAATTACTAAAATAATGTGTATGTAAAATCATCACAATATAAAGTAAAGAAGAAGATCTTTAAGTATATGATTATCATTATTTATTTCACAATCCACGTGTTCAAAAATATAAATTTGTTGAGAAACATCAAATCGAAAATCTGGTCTGGTTTGAGTGCTTCTTTTCGATCCGTCCAATTGCTTTTTGATGTTTGCACATTAATCATTTATTGTTTATCACACAAACCTTGTTATGGATATCATGAAAAGTGATGTGTTTTCACGAAAGTGAGCATGCTGAAAATATATATCATAAAAGATGATTATTGTCACTATTTTTGATTGCCAAGGGGATGTCTGTATAATACTTGGATTTTACTATCGTAAAGATGTTTTCTCTGAAAGAATACCTAAATTGTATTTGATATTTTGTAAATATTATAAGTAAAAAAGTTAACAATATTTTAATTTTAGATTTTTGAAGTGCTCATAAAGATACTCTATCAAATGATCACTTCTTTGATATTATTCCTATGTGTAGTTTATTTCGGGGAGGAGAAAAAGTATAATTTGATTTAACGATAACAGAATCTCATAAACACATTCAGTGTAATCAAATAAACACGATGTATGGTTGCTTATCGCAAAGGTAATTAATTATAAACATGATCAGATAATCAAATTCACGATTTCAGTAGACGAGGCCTGTTTGTCGAAATTTACACAAATCCACTTCAGGAATGGACGTGGATCGTTGATGTGTTTGAAGTTACAGTAAATAAACACCAATCACTTTGTAACAGATTCATGTACTCGTACAATATAACCAAGTAACGAGGGCTGCCAAAAATATTTATTTAGACTTTAAAAAGTTTATATAGTGTAAATGACTAAGGTGGTACGAAATGAGCTTGGGTTTGAAATAAAAAATAATTAAATATTGTAGCTTGTAGAATAGAATTTAATTTTAATTATAGACCCCCAACTAGAGTTACCTTGTAAGGGAGGCCTTGAATTATCACTGAGCTGTTGTAGTCATGATAATGTGATTTAAGATTCTATTTTAGTAATTCCGAGGCACATTCTATAAACTAACAATATATAATTAAAAATTTAAAAAAATTGCACCCTAATTATAAAAAATTATAAACATAGCTCAGTAAAAAAAATGAATGATGCATTTTCAATTTCGGGAATAAAATATTACTACTATGTACATGGATATAAACAAAAGATAACGCAGGATTGGCTAAATGCGTGTTTAGTTCAAGTGAATCAAGTGGCCAAAAACATGAGTTACCTGGCAAACATTATACTGTAAACATCTCTCTTCATATCTTCAGTTATATTTCATAGTAAAATGGGTAAATGCATTGTTACTACATGTCATATGGACTCAAAAATACACTCAAATACATATAGGCTCAGTTTTTACCAAAGACTACTTCTTTAACATGTTTAAAATATCATTACATTTTAATCGATAAAGTATTGTCACAACCACTCTCAGTGGTCACTAGAAATGTGTTGAGTGAGGAAGACACACTTATGCCTTCATCAAATAGGAGAGAAGAGTGCAATGTTACAAGGACTACACGAATTCTTTTTATGCAATGCGATATCTTATGTTTACATTTATATAACTGTATGGATCCTGAAAAACATTGTACATGAAAATCCACAAATTGAGCCTACGCACCTTGATTTTTTTTTACAAATTCTAATAAAACATTTCAACTAGGTTTAATTTGATTACGTCTTGCACAAAAAGTGACAATCTTGTGTAATAAATAGTCGATAAAAAGTCTTCATAAAAATAATTTATTGAGAACAAAAAACAAAAAACGTGTTTTTTGAATGTCGTTAATGGGAATGAAGGATAATTAATATCGAGAATTTTATATACATTTACAATTTATCTTGAAAATAACGTAACATGAAAATAAATGTAAAGTGGTTGCTAATAAAGCATTTGGGACTTCTCTTATATAAGTTTTGCTACATTTTTTCACGAAAGTTTTACTCCATTAATCTCGCAAGAACTTTTACTCAAGAACCTCCAAAACTTCGGAAATTCTCTGAATAATTGCGTAAACACACGCACTTAATTCTTTGTGCACATTTCCAATATACCTACCGTGGCAAATGGACAAAGTTAAAAACCCCAATTATAATTAGTGTGGAGAGTCAATGTATTGTGAATGAAGTACTTGATGTATGGTTAGTGGTTTAGTAATTTTATTATACATTTGTATAGAAGAGCTGATGACGTCTGAAATAGTCCGCCCTTGTCTGGTCTGCCACCCTTGGCGACCGACGATCGTTGCTCCGATACTATTTACATTTGGAATCCTCCAGAACAAACAGATATATGAAAATAAGTACACAAGACAATAAGCCACTTTCTTGCTGTACAAAAAAGTCCAATCAAGTGTCGGATATTGTTTTTAAACACGTTGACAAGGTTCAAATTGAAATAGGTTATGCGGTTTCTGATCAAATTGTATCCGACCTCTGAAGCACTCGGTCAATTAAATACATTCTATATTTAGAACAGCCTTTCAAATATAATGTTTCTATTTAAAAAATACATTTTATTCATTATAGCACCACAGACCAATAATAACCTGACGATTTTTAATTCCTATTATATATGAACGTCCTAGGGGATTCTTATTAATTAAAGCGTTTAAAAATTAAAAATATCACACAACAGTTTAAATGATAAAATATTAAATACATTTACCTACTGATAAAATAACACATCTTATTATTATAAAATCACTTTTTTATATATATATTTTGATCTTTAAATATTCAAAGTACTTGTTGGTGATCTTGTATAAAGCTTGGGATTCCTAGGCGTGCGTCGCCGTAAACGTACACCATAAAGTTGCTTTGCTGTACTTTTGATCGGTTTTTTGTTATTTAGTGCCTCGACCGAAGCTCAGACGAGGCATTTACTATAAAAAAACAGATCATAAGTGTAGCTAAGTAAGTCTACTATCGTATTTACGGTGACGTATGCCTATAAATCCATTACTCCACCTAAAACTAAGCAGAAATACCGATAGAGCGGCTCTCCCCAATCATTAAATTTATTATTAGGTCCAGTTTCATCATACAGTGAGCTATGCAACTCTCGAGTCATTGTTTCATTTTTATGCAATCAATTAGTTAGTAGTGAATCGAGAATTACGTCACTCACTCTTTGAAAAAACTTGCCCTTAGAGTTATATACTCTTAATGTTTTATTAATTAACATTAGATACGCTTAAATTCGAACTAACTTACCGCAAGCGGCTGTGATTGAATATATCGTAATAGTAATAATAATATTGTGGCGTGACCAATCACGGCTGTTGGTTAGCATTGGGGAGGATTATATTATAATTATTCTCTTTCAACCGCATTTAATCTAATTATTTATATTTAATTTATTTAAATTCCAATCCACACATTAAAGTTCATAGTTTAATCTCCATATATAAATATTTATATGAAGACAAATTTTCATAATTTAAATATCAAGTTTGATAATTGCTGTATGCACGCGTTTTCCAATTTACCTTTTGATATTATAATTAAAATATAATAAAATATCACGTGCGTAAATTCCGAATATAAAGTTGGGCCATAATTCGAGGGTTGAAGCCTTAACTTTTTGTTTTTAATTAATGGAGGTTAATTATAAGACCGACCATTACGATACGACTAGATTTTTGGAAATAATCCCGACTCTATTTTCACCTTAAATTATTGTCGCTTATAATCAAGGATCGGTTACACAATGGAATTAAAATAATATATTTGAGGTGGCATGAAGCCATTTTATATTTATATATTTATTAAACAGGCATTATAAGAAGAATATTAAATAATTTAACTAAATTTAATAATGAGTTTGTCTATGATTACACTGAAAACACGTGCCTGTATTTCTATTACAGGCATAATTATAGACCCAATTATATCACTATTTTTAGATGTTAAATTTATATAATATATAGAAATAGACCACGTCCAGTAAATTAGTTTCCGTTATCTTATTAATTCATATTAGCCTGATTGTTATATCATCAGTAATGGGATATATAATTAATATATTTTTATATTTTATTCAATAAGCAATCGAAATCTTAAAGTATAAATATTGATTCTTTTAATTCTACGAAGTCCCTTAAATTAATAAATACCAATGGGTAAAATGTACCAATATAAATCAAGTTTATTTACAATCATCACTTAATAAATATGGATTTAAAATGCGCATTTGCTTGATATTTGTATATATAAATATAAATCATCAAATCCTCAAAGGTATTTAATATGGGTTGTTTTATTCGTTATATTGTATCAGAAGCTTATCTACATATAAATATATTAAATGAAAACATTTGTCATATATTTTAATATTTAAAAGCTAATTATATTGAAAAATCTTTATTTTTTCTCTTCTTGTAAACTGTCAGTTTGTAGATACGTTTTTGTGTTACTGACCCATCGATTTAATTTCAGGAATCATTAAATAATTTTAGGATAATAACCCAAGTATGGGAAAATATCTATAATGGTGCTAGATAAATTCCAGAATATAAGATTTATTTGTAGTATATATGTGTGTTTAGAATGCTAATTAATTAACCAACATTTATTGTATGGAAATTCGTATGAAAGTATTCTCCTGTATAAGTGTTCCCAATCTTCTTTAATGTGTTTTCTTCGAGTATTACTTCCGTCGAGTATTACCAAACTTTGCCGATTAACCTAAAGATCAACGGAATAAAAGTGTCGATCTGAATATTAAATTCTGTGGTTTTTTAAAGCATTACAAATAAACGACCTTCATGTTTAGATGGAAGAAATCGATGGTGGAAAATGGGATGAACCATTTTAAGGTCACCCTTACAGGAAACCGCGACGGTTGGTCTTTACTAATGGATCGTTAATTCGAATTCAATTACGGTCAAAGTTTTACATTCAGCAAATGAGGCTTTCTGAACGAAGACAGTATTGGAGGAGACATCTTTATTCGAGGACAGCCATAAAAAGTCTGCGTTTAACGACTTCAAAATTTACGGCACTTGACGCCATTAACGAAAGTGGAGTACATTTCTACCAACCACTAGGTTATAAAAAAATAAAAGAAATTGATTTTGATTGTGTACGAGTTTGAGAACTTAACACGAATACATCACACTCTTTTTACATGCTAACTGAAGATAGTTACACAATTCGGGTATATAATTCAAACAAAGTCCGATAAGATAATGATTAACGACCAATTTTTTGTGTTATCTATCTCTCGATATTGTTTTGTACCTGTAATTCAAACAAATTGTAAAATCCAAATAATGAATTTATTATTATTATATATATATATATATATATATATATATATATATATATATATATATATATATATATATATATATATATATATATATATATATATATATATATATATAATGTGTAAAATAGTAGCCAGTTATTGAATTAAGTAAAACTTATTTATTTTTTATCACATAAGTTGTTAATATTCCTCCATTTTTTTTTTACTTAAATAGTGGCGTGTAGTATGATTATTTTAACAAATATGATTTTATTTTGCGCCCCTTTAATAAACGATAGGCTATTCCTTAAATATTTATTGATCATATTATTGTTTGCAATAAACTCAGATATTAATTAAATATTTTATTAGCTATTTTAATAACCAATCGTATATATAAACGGGTAAAAATCTTATCTAAAACTGAATATTTTATTCATACTTAATCTCATTAAACATATCACGAGTAAATAAACATTTAAGAAAATTAAAATTAGGGTTTTTAAGCGGTTAGAAATGTTTTCTTACTACACACTAAACCTAATACACTTTTCTTCTTTCCTGAATATCCATCAATCTTTTCAGACGCTCTTCTTTTAATTTTACTATTTCTAGAACGTTATTTCTTTCCTAATGTGTACATTTATTTTTATATTAATTTAAATGAACACCAAGCCAATGCAATTTTTGCAGAACCGTTAACAATTATAGTGGTATTTTAGTTTCTCGTTGATGCTACTTCACTATAACTCGATACTACGTGGTTTCAGTGTAATTAATAATAAAGCTTTCAGTATATAATCTGCCTGGGATGGTATGTATGTATATTAGTATGTGGTTAATTATAAAATGGTTGTGCATTTTACAGTATACAATGGATGTAATAGAATCTCAGTTAGTGAAGACCCATCACGTACTTATAACCCATTATAATAACAAGCTTTAATAGAATAACGTTATAATGAACGATTCAAATTAATGAGGCTATTTTAGGATATTCCAGTATCAAACACTATTGTCAACATAATATTTTTCATGTAAATGAGAGTACCTGAATTTATTTACCTGGATGGATTCTTTTTATTGGATATTATATCATATTTTGGGCCGATAGCAAATCATGGCCTGGATGCTGCTGATATAATTTCTTTATATTTATTTTGTCTTTTTTATCGTTAATTAATCCCAGGCAATGAATTTATATATGTATATAGAAGTGTCATGAGTATTGTTTTCGTATATTAAAACATGGCCGGTACGCCTAAATGCGCATATTATACATATACTTCACACGTAAGTCCCTAAAATCCGATACTCGAGAGTAACAATAGTTTTATTACAAAACATCCGAAATGATCATGATTTTTTTTTACATACTCACATTTCACATATTCTTGAATATATCAAGTAATTTTTAATGACGCACTTTATCATATTAAGTGAAATACGGTGTAATGTTATTAGAAAGATCGACAAAAGACAGATAAATAGTACGAGCGGTAAAAGCTCATAGATACCAGGTAATAAAAATAATGGTCAGTAAAAGCTGTCACTTCTCACTGTTTATCTTTATTGTATATTAATTACATACTTTAATTATTTGTAAAATGCTTCAATGACAGGTCATTGGCTGCAATATATTGAGTTTCTTGAATCTGAATATTTGTATTTTTATAGAAAAATCGAGATGCCTAGTTTGGATCGGAACATTGTGACTGAGATTGGAAAAGTGTGTCAGACTTCCTTTGATTCCTTTTTTTCTAATAATAAGTGAACATTGGGGATGTTGTTGAACTGAAATAGAGCCGATATGTAAAAATAAACTAATTAGAATAATTTAAAAAAAAATCCCAATTAATAAAACTATTGAAGATATACATACATATTCACCTTCATTTTAATAATTATTTATCCAGTGCTAGAAGGGTAATAAATCTTTTTTCAATACTCACTCAGAATTGATATTGTATTTTGTATTTATCTGTAAATATGCAAATTTTTAGTGATTAATTTTTTTCTCTGTGTGTTTCAGATATCAGGCGTGTTATCGGCAAGCAATTTTTCCAACTTCCTGAAGTGTGAGTAATTTATTTTCTATCACTTCCACGTGAAACACTTTCGTTGCTTTATGTTAATAGAGTTTCTGCAATACTAATATCTAATAATAAATCGGTTTATAGTTGGGTATTACGTAATGTTGAGCATAATGGTATTTGCTATCCGAGGAGCAGTTACATCATTTTTATATTTAGGCTTTATATAAATAACATCCAGGGGCAATTGTATGGTATTTCAGTAAATTCAGATTATTCTTGTAAACTATGATGATTAATTTCTCTATGAAGGCATTATAATATGATATATGATGTAATTTGAGTAATTAAAGTAACCTTTGATGTAGGTCTTCAGCTTCTCCATATCACGAGGTTTATGGCAATCCTTTGGGGTGAAACGTTGTAATTGCCGTGTTCAAATCTAAATATATTCTAAATTAGATTACATAAGGACTGCCCTTAAGATGTTTACTCAATAAATTGCTAAATGATTATTAATTACCTTCAATTCTAATATTGGCAATCCAATCTCATAGTAATTCTAACGTGCGTTCATTGGAGTATTGTATGATTTTTCTATATGAATATTCATGTGGAATATATATTGGTGTTAATATAAGTCATCAATTTATATTCACCGCACGAATTTACGCTCCCTGCTCTAAATCCGATAAAAATAATACAAAAGCCGATTAACTACTCTTGCCATATTTGTAAAATGTGTGTAAAATATTTATTACAGTATTTATTTTTAGTAGGCGGAAATATATTATTATTTATAAATTTATCGATGATCGGATTTTCTAGATATTAATTAGTAGTCTGCTTTATTTTCATATATTATTTGTAAGGATATGACGCCCGATAAAAGAAACTGTGTTTGTCTTGATTAGTCTTATATAAATAAACTCATGTGTTAATTAAAGAGATGAATCCAAATATTTCATTTATTTTGTAATCAACTTGTTAATGAAAAAACATTAAATTGAATCGAATCCACAACTTTTTTTGTATACGGATTTAATCAATTTCTATTTGTTGGGTAGATTTCTTTGAAAGGTGCAAAATGGTCTACCTTCGGATTGATTTACGCATGCATACCAAATTAAATATTGTGTAATTTTGAGAATCCATAAAAAATCAGTGTTATTTCCAATTTTTCGATAAACAGGATAATCAAATAAAAAAAATAATACCATATCTTCCTAAATATTTACACACATTTATATATTTTATGATGAATTTAAAGTTTCATACTACATACATGATTTAAAATCGCTTTGATATCTAATAATTATGGTAAAAAAATTCAGAGTGAAAAGGATATCTAGACTGTGAAATTTTCTATTTGAACGATTCTTTTACGTTTTTGCAACAAAATCGCTTTTCCATCTATTCGTGAATTGATTCGGATTCTATTGGAATCGCCTCTATAATATATCAGCTTCATAAACCTGCTATATGAACCGTCTAAAGGTGGTTTATAACCCTATGTATATCGTACGAAGTAAGATAAATATCTAATAAAAAAATCCCCGAAAACACACGTGCCATTTGGTTTTATGCCTCCTCTACAAAAAATATTGTAACTTATTGAGTTGAAGTTAGTTATTTCATTGTGATTCAATAAATACAGTCGTACAAAAGTCTACTAGACTGTAAACACGTGGTCAGGGGAATAAGACAAATATTTATTTAAAAAATAAAATTGTGAGATTGGTTGGTCGGAGTTTTGATTGGGACAACGGGGAAAAAATAATAATGATTTTCGATAGACGGGGTTTATATTCGTTCCCTAGTTTATAAAAGGGATTACTTAAGCCAGCTATATGTGGAAAAATATCCGTAACACGATTCTAATGCAAAAAGCAACGAGAAACCACTCACTGCATACAATATCTAAAAATTTACGTATTTTTTTTATATAGATAATGCATAATTTGAAAGTAGCTAAAATAGTAGGAGGCTACATTTTTTTATACTCGTTCACTCATACAGGAACTCTCAAATATAATATATAGAGAAGTTGTAGCTTTCCATAAGCCTATTCATGATGTTATACGACTCTTTAACTATAAAACTTTAGAATGTGACTAGATAGACAGAAAAGAAATTTAAATCTGCATATATAATAATAAATAACAATGTGAGACAACACCTCAAGTGTACATAATCTGATAAAATGTTCTGCGTCAAATATGGCCTCCACAAACCTGTATGCATCTTATCTACTTGGTTATTTTTATAAACTTGTTGTGTTATGAAGTTTAATATAATAGAGGTTTTTGAATATCACTTTTGGACTCCACGAGAAGATATAAAGAGAGATGAAATGTGAGTTCAGGTTACATAATTTTCATTTATATATACGTACACCTTGGACTAATTAGTTGTTATGTTAGACATATAAAACATATTAAGAAAAAAGGTTCTAGTATAAAGGATAAAAAATATTTTGTCTTCTTATTAAGTCTCAGCTAATTATCTTCAGAGACTTAAACAAAAAGTGAATATTACAGGAATATGTAGATAAACAATAATTTCTTGGATTATTACAAGACCAGATCTAATCCAAGTGGGTTTAATGTAACGTATTCGAGCTCTGCAACGATTTCTTTTGTAATATCGATTTTTTATTGTATTATTTTATTTTAACTCTCATATAGTATATTATAGGGGTGGACTTGAATAAAGGGATGGAAGTGTATTGCAAATATAAGCGAACAATGATGTATTTGACACGACAGTCACTACTGAATACTTCACAGAAACACCTGATTCTAAGATGGTGGCCCAAACTCGATTTAAAAAGCACTATTATAAATATTTTTTTGAATTTTTAATTGATGATAATTTTTTTCACTTATTCTTGCCCCCATCACTCCCTAAAATATTCTTTGTTAATTTAATTCCATCCTGTACATTTATATACACTTATCATATATCAAATATTATATTCATGAGACAAATTATAAAATTGAATGCAAATTTCATAAAGAGTAATTTTATTATGTTGTCATGTTAATATCCGCAAATTCAAAGTAGAATAATACCTTTTACCGAATAATAAAGCAATATATGTGATAAAAATGTAAGTCCCACAGTGCTCTACAATTGAAAACCTATTTTTTTTCACCCTTTTAGCCGAGGTTTGATTATGACCAATCACAATCGTTGGCAGCATTTCAAATTTCGTATGCTAATTGTCATTTAATCTACAAACTAACTGTCAGTAATTCGTAAACACTTTTTATTCATTGGCATTTTATTCTTACTTATACATATATGCTTTCTTTTCGATATTCAAATGAAATAATAATACTGGCAAACTCAATTCTCGTAGTGTTTTATTAATGGTGTTGTGATGGTAAACATAAAGATTGTAATAATTCAAATATGCGTCTCGCCTCTGTGTAGACAATGAATGGTTTGTTTTATTTACAAGAATGCAATAGAATTTGCTCGATGCTAATTCAATAATAATGGAGTCTTTGTTTTCAGCTATTTGTTAACGTGCATATACTTGTTGAAAATAGTAATTTTGGTGGGTTTTGTTCAACTGTAGGTTAATTTAAAGCAGCCTCTGAATCCCCTGTGAATGATACTTGGCTTTACTCCAAACAAACCCAACTCAAAACTGCTTATTCACTGAAATCATTTCAAAACACTCAAACTATACAAACCAACACAGCATCTTTTTTGAATTGCTCGGTAAGAAAATATTTAAATCAACTTGAAGATGGTCCATTCCCCATAGTATTGAAATCAGATAGAGAGGCGCACTTCAGCAAGATTAGCTCTTAGTTAAATTTCCATCGCCTAGTTAATGGACTTATGTATGTACATACATTGTAGATATTGTATTAGTCTTCCACTACCATAGAATTGACTACTTCAGTTTTATTACTAAAACACATCAACAAGTCATAAAACTACTGTAACAGTCTTACGTCTACCTGCACATATTGTATTTGTTATTTATATACATGAGAGGAATATTAAAAATAATTTACAATATATTTAAATTTATTTTAAAATCAGTTAAACCGGTTTTTCTGTAATCCATTCAAATTCCTCGATATATTAATCAATCACCCAGTGTAGGATTCGAACTTGCATCTCCAGACACACGCCTAGTTATTTTAGTGTTATTCTATATTTATAATAATATTATATTATTCTACTCTGAATAGGCTGCAACAACTTGGCAACAAATTTGCGCACCTGGGTGAACTCTTTTCTACAAATTCTGCCACCTACAGGGCTTTTTTAGGAGCGACCTTATAAAGTAGCATAATATAAATGATTGCTTCCTACACCCTACTTTATTTTATTTTAAATACATTATATTTGTACATTTTATACAAAAAAAAAAATAATATTATTTAATTTTATATGTGTCCTTTTCATTTTTGTCTACCTTTTTTATTACTATTGTTTTTGTCTGCAAAAAAGCTCTTCTGAGCGATTATATGGACATAAATAAATATTCTTTGTGGATTTATCAAGTAATTTTGTAATGATGATTCCAATAGCATTGTTAGCTCAATGGTAGAGGCTCTAAGGAGGTGATGCAGGTTCGAATCCCGATTGGTGTATGGAGGTATTTTTTCGGGTTTTATATAGTATTTTCTAACTTTGATTTAATTCTTACTTAACGGGGTCCATCAATTGTGTAATAACTGATTTGTCTCGTTCATTCAGGCGATCTGACATTTCCGATTCACCGTGATTTCAATACACAAATAGATTTTCACCAACAAATAACTTGTTTTAGATTATCAAAGAGAATTTAAATGGTCAGTAGTCATTGCTTGACAGGTTCGATGCTTGTGTGTGGCATTTAATATAATTCATACGTCGAGTTTGCGGTTGATCGAATATTGAAATTTCACAATTACCTGTACGTGACCGAATATATTTACGATCATATAGTACAAAATAAAAATTATTCATTATTATTGTACTGACATTAGGCAAAATATATTGCCAATTTCCATTGTGAAAATCCCTCGTTTTATCTTAATTTTCTTCACCGCTCCTAGACAATTTTTTGCTATGATATTTTACGATGGTTATAAATTAATTAAATTTTCCGCCGTGCAATTTTTAGTTACGGGAATGTGAATGAGAAAATAGTTTCATTTTACACACAAATTATGAATTATCGCGTTTTCTTTTAGAAGAATCTTTTATTACGTCTGTTTTGATTGGAATTTAAACATGCTTATTGTTTAGAGTATCAAAATTACAATCAGAGAGGAATTTTAAGATTTAAGCGCCAGTCAATATTGAAATTCCTTAAAGGGGATACTAAAGATGGAATGCAAATTTGATCTCATATTGTGCTAAAGCGAAATTAATTTCAGCATAAACGGGATTATTTTGTGATAAATTTGATTACATATTTTGATGTTTACTCTATTAAAAAAGTCGGGCTCGTTTTAACGATGCAATCAAGTGGAGGTGTAAAATATATATATGTATGATTTATTTAATAATATTACATCACATTCACTATGAAAGTTTGACCTCTTTCTCATTTAAATTTTAAATATATATTCAAACCAGCCTCACGTCTTATTCAAATGAGACGACAATTCGATTGAAAGGATTTCAAATTTTCTCCCGATTGAAGATACTATAAAATTATTTGGCTTGCCTCATCCTTTTGTATGGAATTATGTTTTCAGCAATTATAATTATCGGCTTTTCCCACCCTCTGTTTAATATTAATAACCGGCCAAATGAAATAATCATATTACAAAATTGAAATTTACTCATTGATCAAATAAAGTTTAAAATCAAATTAACCACTTAAACATTTCTCTTTAACATACTTTTAAGTATTAAAATGAGTCAATTTATATTCCCCTCCACAAACCATTGCAAAAAGGTGGAAATATTTAAATGAGTTTGAAACTCGATTTAATCAAATATTTGAGTTTGTTATAAGAGAATTTTTGTTTAATTTTTCAGCATATTGAATTATTAATTATAAAAAATACTAAAGCGAAGTCGAACAAATTACCTTTCATAACACAAAGGTATTTTTTTCCGTTCGGCGGTAATCCGGAATTTAAGAAACGTCTTTATCTCTCCTCTTTTGCTATTTTTTGGGCTAAATTTTGTTTTTCGACCGAAATGAAAAATACGAAAAGAAAACGCATAAAGTTTTCTGTGGACGTCAACGCGACATGGCGTGAATAATAAATTATTTGGCAATTTGTTTTGAAATAAAATTGCGAATCCCCTTGACTTATGTATTATTGGGAAATAACTCATTTAATCAGGGCGTTACTCGTCAAATGTATTAAATCTAGTACAATATTACAGACATGAATATTTGTCACATAGCTAACGGAAGATACGATTTAGCTGTCAAGAAAAGCTACGTAATGATACTGAGCTAAGGAAATAGCTACAAATACTGTCATCATCGATTTGAACCTTTCTCCAGTTACAAAGAAAGTAATCCCATTGGTTATTGCGGCTGGAAGACGGAAAATAATATATAGAACGATTAATTAATTCAGGTTTACTACGATTTCCAAACAAATCAAACGTTAGAACGACAACAAGTAAGAAGCCTGAAATCGTGCCTTTTAAATATTTATTGCCATGATTTTGATTAGTTCTAGGGATTAAAATATAGTCTTGAAGGACTCATGGCTGTGTGGTGGTCTGTCCACAGTCAACCCCATACAAAAAACGCCTTATTAGTATTATTGTATTTTTATAATTTCATAAATTTTCCACATGTGATTATTCTAGTATCTGTCTATAAATTACAAGAAAGAGCATTATTTCAGTTAATATTAAATGTTTTATCGATGGTTCATTAACACTAAATGAAAACACAAATTGACAATTTAAAAGAAGGGAAGGAAATAAATATTTCTGTTTCGTCATTGTTATATGTATATTGTTAATTATCTGAACATTTGGATGTACACATAATTATAGATTTAACGTATACATGTATGCCATTTTAGCTTTTATAATAATTTGACTTTAAGATCATTAAAATATACATATGTTTTCACATGATATATTAATAATTATTATATGTTAATAATCTATGTTCTATATACAATATTGCACATCAAATCTTAGCAAAAATCTCCGATAGACTTTTTGAGACTGTGGATCGCTAAACCA
>JAGTTH010005154.1:0-14315 GCA_022606485.1 Agraylea sexmaculata | reverse complement strand
AATCGTTTATGGTAAATTATTTACCTTTGCGGGTGTTAAAACTCTCTACAAATAGTATAATAAGTCATACTTTGTATGTATGTTTATCTCTAGCTATTTAACAATTATTTTTTTAACTAGCACAAACATTTGCATTATTATCATAAATCAGACCTAAGCTGAAAATTTGCAACGGTTTACATACTAAACATATTTTAGTTAATCATGTTTCTCAATCTTTAGACAAAGCCAGATTAATTATCAATGGGAATATTTGGATGAACGAACACAGCCGTTTATGGTAAATTAGCCTTTACTGGTGTTAATATATATATCAAAAAGTTTTAATCAAACACAAAAGTGGCATTTTTATAATTAGACCCAGGCTGAAATTCTGGACTCTGCAACGGTTAAATAATATTTTATTTTTTAATATATTGTCTATGTATATACATATGTAGGTTATTTAATTAGAATACGATTATTTTTCCATACGAATAAACGGAAATTCCATCGTATTTTTTTGGTGTAACTGAAATTCATGGTTTAGAAATAACAAACGAATCTTCTGTCAAAAGAAATTCTAAATAATTTTTTGATATTAACCGAAAGATCTCCCAAGGACTTGACCTATTAAATTTAATTTGTGATAACTTTAGATATACATAATAAAAATTAAAAAGGGAATACTTGCAGTGCTCCGATTCTATACTTAGGATGTTATTTGAGTATGAATATAATTATTTGTATAAAATACTTTATAATATACAGGGTGGACTTAATTAATTGACAGTATTTAAAGGGGAAACATTTTTATATATTATCAATCAAAAATTAAGAAATAATTCAAAATATTAACCACTACTGAGTACTTTACAGATACACCTGATTCCAAGATGATGTCCCAAATTGATTTCAAACGCTCTTTTTATAGTTTATTTTTTTAATTAATAATAAAAGAAATATTCAATATATTTTTTGACTTATTCTTGCGATACTCTACCACCCCCTAAAATAATCCCAGTTAATTTAGGTCCACCCTGTAAAATAATTCTAAACTTGTAATGTTGGTTGAGTCTTTCGACCATCGACATGTAAAAATGTATATAAATAAATGATTTAAAATGATGTTAATTAAAGTGTACCATTAGTTAGTTGTCACCCTTATGCATGGCACTTGAGAAGAGGGTCTCAAATATTCGCATCCATTGTTCGCACCTTTATATTTATAGGCAATAACCGCTCCACAAAGCCTCACCGTAAATTGTTCGTTTTTATATGAGCACAAAGAGAAGGTGGTTGGTTGTCAGTGTTAATTGTGTGCCAAGTTAGTCTCCCTATGCTTTAAAGCTCAAAGCTGAACTTTGCTCGTTTTGTACCGAGGCTGCCGAAATTCTGGTAAAGTTCTTTATCGAAAAGTCACATCCAACAAACTGAGTTATTTAATAATAACTCGCTACACGAAAGAGTGCTTCGCCGAGATGTTATGAAGTTAGCTGTAATGCTTTTCCAGGCTGAGTCAACAACATTTTCAAATCGGATCAAAGTGTGTCATCTCTACATATGCAAATAACCTTTTGAAATATGATTTAACCTTTTAAGGATACAGTCTGGGTTAAAGAATCTAATTGAATCGTTTATTGCATAGGAAAACTCTCCAAAAACCACCCCAAGCCAACGAGAAAACAAAAACAATATATACAGGATGGACTTGAAATAACTGAGAATATTTTAAGGTGGTAGGGTATCTTATGAATAATTAAAAAAATATATTTAATATTTTTTCGCTTATATACATTTTTTTATAACAGATAACAGGTCAAAAAGTGTGTCTTTAAAATATTTACATGGGGTATTTGTGCAATAAATGTTGACATTTTTAATTTTTTACAACAAAATTCACTTACTTACTTCTCTTCTTAGCAATACAATATACAGTTTTTTTTTAATTTAAACTCAGCCTATTTGATTACAATTTAAACCATTTTCATTTCAATTAAACTCTTAAAGAATTTCCATTATACAAATATTTTACAGTCCTAAGGAAAAAATGAATTCTAAAATATTTATAAAATAGTATTGTTATTTTTCTTTTGATGTATCATTTTCACATTCGCAATTTTATCAAATCAAACAAAAAAATATTTTAATTTGAAATGTATTTTCAATATCATTTTTTACTTTGGAGTATAAAAAAATCAATCCAAAACGTTTTGATTGCAACTCTACAAGGGTAATTGATATAAAAAGGTTTAATTTCAAATGTACAAGACGGATTTGGAAATAAAAACATGTCCATTATTTTATACATTTTTTTATTATTCAATATACTGACTGAGTGACTGACTCGTTTTGTAAGAAAAATATGTTTTCATATTTAATAAACCAACTATTCCCCTTATTTTTGAACTTTGTTAAAAAAATATTAATAAGTTTAAAGGGTTTCTTTAATAAGCAATAAGTATAAAATACTTTATTTTTGGTAATGCGCTTAAATTATAAAAAAAATTCTACTGTGTACATATATACAAAAATGTATTTTTATATAAAAGGAAGCTTAGATGTTTTCCACCTTTCTTTTGACGTATTTGTAAACATGACTTTTGTCAATCTGAATAATCCTCTCTGAGGGTCTTGCTTTTTATTTCAAATATTATGTGACTTTTTAAGGGGTCGTTTGATAATATATACATGTAAGGTTTCTTGATAAATTCATTTTCCAATAATTGGTTCTTTTTTCTCTTATTTTATCTAAAAAGCCGTGAAAACGAGTCCTCTTTTATGTAGAAGAAAGCTTTTGTCGCCGAAAGTTTCTTTTGATGTGAATGGATAGCAATTATGAGAGCAGTTAACGGAGAATGTGGTTATTTTCTATACTGAAACCAATCAATACTTCTCTTATACAGGGTGGACTTTTAATCATTGAGAATATTGCTGAAATATAACTTAAAAAAAATCATACACAGTTTGAGTGTCGTAAAAGCTACATCTATTTTTATTTTGGATTAATATTAAATGATAGCTTTTAATAGTATTAGCGGAAATAGATATGTTTCCCATTAATAAGCGCTCCTAAATGAATTTTTTTAGAAATTACTATTCTGACAATAAGAATGCCAAACAAGTATATGTATAAATATCAAGATGGCGGACCAATTAGATGAGTCTGATTATGACAATTAGTTTTGGTTCTGTCAAACCCATCTGCTTTGTTCGCCATCTTAATATTTATCATACACTTTCTAATATCGGTGGTGTTGTATTGTGATAATTTATTTTAGAATTTTTTCGAATATTACAGTTAGGCGCGGCACACACATGAAAGTGCTTCTTGTATTTCCACCAATGGGAGAAATGTAAACAAATACGAGCGCCAATCAGTGTTAAGCGCTCGCTTTCTCATTGGTAGAGATCATCAAGGATCACCAACGAGCATTCATGTCTGTGCTGTGCCTTAAAAATGCCACTTAATAATCGCCCCTAACAAATCTTCATTGAGACGATTTATTAATATTATTCCAGTTATGAAAAGCCTTACCTTTAATAATTGAAATATACTTATTATTAAAATACTCTCAATGATTAAAAGTCCACCAAAGCAATAACGAGCAATTTTAACCAAATATACTTTCATAGCTCAATTGACTCTAGTTAAACATTTTAAAATAGTAAAAGAATTTTTGCTTTATTTCTCAGAGAGCAACGATCGAACTTTTCGCTTTCTTTGGCTCGTCGAAACTTTTCAACTAGCGGTCTGTTTTATTTGGACATCGTCCAATGTATGTATAACTAAAAAGTGTATGCTGGTGATGATTGATGAACTTCTTATTGTACTGGTACCTGTATCCCGATGATGAGAATCCTTGGTTGATATATCCATTAGCAAAGAGATAGTGTTATCTGTAATTGCTTTCTGTTGTACAATAGTTTGGTATGCAGGATGGAAGCTCCATAATGGATTTGTCTCTAGATTAGTAATTTAGAGATCGAGTACCAAAAGTGTGTCTTGTCGATTAAGCAGATTTTATCTTAACACAGTGTCTCCAGATGAAGAAATGGTGGTCATAATTAATTTACATTGGTAAAATAGCAATAGGCATAAGGCGCGTGGCTACAAATTTTGAAGACATGGGTTCAAATCCCGCTTAAGTAAAAAAAATAAGCTCTGCTGGGCCTTTTTGAAAGGGTTTTTAATTTTTTTTAGCCACAAAAAAGTGTTAATTAATTTTTATATCGGTGATCTTAACTATTACTAGTTACACAGGTCACCGACTTAATAATCAGTGTTTACCTTACAATACAGGAAATCAGAGTAAACCTGGATCAAGACGATCGATCGGGATTTTATTAATATTATTTTGGCCCTCCCAGTCCGAATAATCGATCAAATCAATTTAATATTTTTTTTGACTCGAGCGGGATTTGAAACCTTGACTACAATATTTTTAGTACGTATTTTATCACTATTACGAATTTATTAATATTATTTTCGATCTCCCAGTCGACAGGAATAAATTAACACATTGCAGTGTCTAGAAAAACAAATTCGTAAACACATTTTAAAAAGCCCTTCTGGGGGTAAATTAATTATTTTAAATATAATACACTCTATCAGACTGTCGGAGCCATGGCCCGCCGAAATGTATACAGCAATATCCGGATCCATAAAATGCAGTTTAAAATTACATTAGAACCTATTTTAAGGAGCATAATTCACTTCACTACGCGTTATCGCAAAAAATCGCATATAAATAATTTATAGAACTAAAATTAGATATTCATATTTTTTATAGGTTCGTAATAAGCTTGAAAATTTAACCAAAAATTATTAAACTTGCTTTGTTTATAAAGAAAATCGAAGACATTTCACAAATGTATTATAAAAAATAGACTGGTATCTTCCCAATATTTTATTCCTTATTATAAAATATTAAGTCCATTAGAAGATACCTTGTATATGTTTGAGAAAACATATGTAATCCATGGTCCATTTGTAATATCACAAATTGAAGACACGTTTAAGCAGTAACTTTCACTAAACTGTCCCAAACTTACACAGATATAACCCAGAGAACTAACTATTTCATATTGACTAGCTAACCATAATCCTTAATGTGTCCTATTCAAAAGCCACCATTATCACGATAGATAATAGCGAAATTTATTCATAATATCCCCCCGTTGCGGTATTCTGCATGATATTCCAAAATGAAAAAAGTCCTTTCGGTTTTATGGAGCTTTTGAAGGCTTTGAAACTAGAGCCGTATTCAAAGGGTTGTTATGTTTGCAAAAAAAAAGATTTTTTTTCAAAAGCAATGGACTAACCATTTCAAATCTCTCATAAGAACCAATAAGGAGAGAGAAAAAAATATAAGCCAAGGAAATAGAACACATATATTTTCTATCCATTTACACAGCCTTTTCTATTATATTGACATTTGTGTGTCGCCCTTATTTGTACAAATAAGCCACAAATCTTTGTATTGAATCTATAAACACATACGTAAAAAAAGACATGTTTTTAGTTTAACATAATTTAGTAACTATAATTTTTCAATCAGATTATAAGCAAGGAACACGTGTGTTTTTACGATAGGAAAGCATTCAATTGCTTGAAACAGGGTCTATTTTTCCAACAATAAATTTCCTTTTTATATTTAAAATTAATAGGTGATTTTTTTTAAAATTTATAACTTTTTTAATATTTTCAAAATAAAAAAAAGGTAGTATTTTTTTTACAAATCAAAGATGCTTTATATTTTTATTATATAATACTTAATGAAAATAACAATTTTTACATTTTATTAAATTTACCTCCTTTATTATATTTTAAATGCACCTCAGTAGACCTTTAAATATAATGCTTTTTTATGTTTCAAGCTGAATTTAATTTATTTAAATTTAAAACTTACAGCCTGATAAATATACCTCAATTAATTTTAGTCAAAATAAGCAAAAATAATGACTCCCAGTTATTTAATATTTTCAAAATAAAAATATAAATTCTTCATATCACTTACATTTTGAAATTGATTTTATAAATCAAAGATACTTTATATATTTTTTTTAAATACTTAATGAAAATTACTATTTTTAATTTATTGAATTTAACACTTTAAATAGCACATTTCATTGATAAAATGAGATGAATTAATTTACCGCATATGGTTGTGATTAATGATATCGTAATTATATAAAATTTGAAATTTGCTTTACAATCACAAGAAGCGTAGGAAATTTATTAAAAATATTTTTTTTTGTTAAGCACTAAATGCGATATGTTCTTTATTTAAAAAAAAGCTTCTCTCGGTGTTTATTTCATTCGTGAAATATCTGGTTTTAATGCTTTTTCGTGTGAATTTCATCCCCATCGAAGAGGGCTGTTTATTCCGATGGTAATTTCACGGCTTCCAGGCTTCATATTATCGAGACGTGGATTTTTTAATCCAGCATCTCCCACGGGAAACTTATGTAAATGCTTAAGTATAAAAATTTCAACATACTTCCTCTCGAACTCAGTGTTGCCAACTCACTGATCGCATCCCAAGAATTTAAATAGTCAAAATATTAAAAAATAACTAAACTATTGATCCATATTATATGAAGCAATACCGGTCACACATAATAATATAATTGGAAATGAGTTTGGTCAATGTGATTTTGTGATTGCAGGAAGTGCGCAATTCAAACACAGGTAATGGTTTGATGTAATACAAAATTGGTAATGTCGTATTAAATATTTAATACCCGTGCTAATATTATTTGAACCAGTCATATATACTGGCGGTATTTCATTTCTGGTTAATAATTCAACTAATTAAGTAAATTCCCTCCAATAATATTAATAAGCCGCTTTAATTTAAGGGCGAATAACGCGTAATGTAAAAGAACTATTGCAAAATATTTCATTTTATAAAAGAAATAATTTTTTGATTCGATTATCTCGAAACTAATAATTTTAGAATACACCCTTCTTCCACCTCACCTCAAAGTTACATATTTATCCAAGATAAAAATAGAGGTTGCTCTCAGAATAATTGTATGTTATTATTTAATATTTTTTATTTATTTAATTACCTCCTCTTAAAACTATATTAATTTATAATATTTTGATGAATTAAACATTTAATTTATTCATTAATATTAGAACCAAATCAAAGTGGATTTTGAAGAAAATTTAGTTAAATAAAAAGTGTAATAAAACACATAATTTACAAATTATATTTTTCACTTTTTATGAACATTATAACTCGTTGATAATTACGGGAGATCCCAAGTCGATGTGATGATAATGCAGAACAATTATAAAATACTTATTATGATTAACTAATTTTAAATATAAAACTCATAATTTTTATATTATAAAATACGATATTGAATAAGAACATTCACAAATAAACTATAAAATACGCCCTGTGTTTTTTTTTTAATTTGTCTGAAAACCAAATTATAAATATGCGGTTAGGTTACGTTAATTTACTTATCGGTGATTTGTTTAAATATTACAGTTAATTAGACAAAGGCAATTTAATCGGCCTTGCTTCAAATATTGTAGGTGATATAAATTGGAGTGGATGTTGAAGAAAGTTTGTTTATGGAATTTCACAATACGTATTTTCCAGGTATAATTTCATATTGGAGGTGTATTTGATCATTAGTTAAAGTGTTAATGTAATATTTGTATCCTGCAATTGGCACAGTCGCTGATTTTTACCACGTGGAAGGTTTATATACAAAAAAAAGTTTTATGTGGGGGAAAACTAGGTCAAAAGAATTCACCGCTAACTAAATCTTGATACTAGATTGGGATCATTCTTTATAGAGGGATATTCTCATTTCTTTCCGAGTTGAATTTATAGGAATGTTATAAAATCACGAGAATGTGCAAAATATACGGCAAACGTGAGTCAGCGTTGTTTATTAGAAAAGTAGGTGAACAAGAAGCAAAAGCAGAATTTCCATGAAAAATAGCAAACAACCTTGCAATTAGTATTCCACTTACATCATTTTACAAATCTCGCATTAAACAGCATTACGTTATTCTCTTTTTAACAAGTTGTATATTTTCAATTCAAGATGATCTTTGCCACAGATTATGCAATTATGTGTGTTAAATAATAACTTTTTATTTTTAACAATCAAAATACAGGGTAACCTTCTTAATCCGTTTCGGAGCCTTGGATGTATATAAAATTATTTTCCCTTTAAAATAAATATTAATGGGAAAATGACATTAGAATGAGCTTTTTCAGAGAATGAGATAATTTGCTGCAGGGAAAATATTTAATTGTCTGTCTTTAATTTCATCGATCGTTAAGTAATTTGTAAATAATTTCATTAAATTCAAGAATCATCAATTTTCTATTGTTAATTTATTATATAGTGCATTCAATAACACATACAAATCATATTTGTATACCAAAAAAAGGTACTCGAAATTCTCACATTCCAATAAATTACATTTTTAGCTGATTTAAATTAAAATAAATATTCTTGTGGCTTAAAATAATTTCTGCTCGTTTTTGTGGCGTAAAGATAAATCTATTATAAAGTTGGGACGTCTACATAAACTGATCTAAACTTCGCATAACCAAAATAGCGGGACAATATAGTTTTTTTTTCATTAAACGGTAGTCTGTTTATTATGTCTGTAGAGCAAATTTGGTAAAAATACAGAGACGTTCTGTTAGTTTCGGTTTCTTTAAACAATGGGCTACGTAACTAGAGGGTTATCGGTTCATTTTATGCAATAAATATAGTGATTGTCTTGAGGAAACTACCTTAAGTTAATTATCTTGCCTTTATGCATAGAAGAGAGAAAATATACTACAAATATTATATAATCTACTAGTACAGATAGCTTAGAAGATACATGGTTATAAACATTGTTTACTCGAATAAAAAAATAAATAAGACTGAGAGAAAATATTAATAGATTGTTTGGAGCCAGGGCACAGATATTAGTATGTGTGGCTTTTGAATTAAAATAAAGTGAAACGTATGGAAATGACTTCGGTAAGGGCAAAATGAAATTCAGGAGTTTTGTAATTTCGTATGACTACCTTAATTGGAGACATGACCTGCATTTGCATACTTTCAGCACCTCATTTACATTTATTAGATCGTGCTGAGGTTAACCCAGCCTAATTATTGATTTTAAAAGTGGGTAAATGTATCCTGAGTTTCAAGCTAAAAGGATCTCTATCTAAAAAAAAAAATTCTTCATATAAAAATCTAATAGATTCTTGTTAGATCTTCTTTAATTTCACTTTAAAATATCGCTAATGTCTTGTAGAGATAAATATAATAATTCAACTATTACTATATTTATTATTTGCATTACATACCTAATTGGATTTAATAGTATTTCATACTAAATAATGTCGCCCATAATAATTATCATATGATATTTAATTTTTCAAATATTCATTCGATAGGTTAGTAAGATATTATTTGAATAATTTAGTACCTATTATTATAATGAATGATAATACATATGCTATATTTAAAATAAATGTGTACATGAAATAAAAACTAAATATATATGTTTGCAGCAAAATATTACAATGAAAAACCTACAATTTTTATTTTATTTCTCTCCTTATAAACTGTCAAATTTTAGATACGTTTTTGTGTTACTGACTCATATTTTTTTAATCAAATACTTTGAATAAAATAATCACATACTTCATTAAATTAATTTCTGTCTTTAGAGTTCAATATTTAAAATGAAGGACAATTAGAAAATGTTTATGGTATTTTTTATAGAATCTGTTATAGCTAATTTTTAATCAGTTATTACGACTGGGAGATCGGGAATAATATTAATAAAATCCCGATCGATTATCTTGATCCAGGTTTACACTGATTTCCTGTATTGTGTAGTAAATAATGATTATTAAGTCGATGACCTGTGTAACTAGTAATAGTTAAGATCACCGACAATTAATTAATACATTGTTGTTTCTAAAAAAATATTAAATCCTTAAAATCCGCTCGGGGCCTGAATTACTCATTCATGTATTTTGTGAATTCCGCAGTACCTTTGCTATAGAAATTTACGTTTTATGTACAAATCGCGAAAAAAAAATTGTAGTAAATCACTTTTGACTAAACAACGATCATATTGAACATGACCGAGATAGAACACCATAAGTCCCCATAGTCTATAATGACCAGGCCCTAGAGACCCATGAAGGTGTCTACAATTACCACAACCACGAATAACTCAAGCCTCCTTAGGGCATATTTCATAGAAATCATATCTTCCATTAAATATAATTATATAATTCAGCCTCTCTCTAATATAATCATCCCATTAATGTCTGCTTGAGAGTATAATTAAATAGACATGTTGTACCAAAATGTAATAATAATATTATAATATATAATACTTTAGTTCCCCTGCGTGAAGCAAAACACGAAGCTGGAAGTTTACGTTGCCTTGGCTTAAAATATTTAAAAGTGGGTATAAGATGAGGAACAACCACAAACTTTATGCCCCTTCAAAAACACCCCGAATGTTTATATTTTGCAAGGTTCGTTTGTCATATTTTCGGACAGTTCTTGGCGACAATTCACACTTTACTTTGCTTCTTGTCCGTACAAATTATGAGACAACGCAAAAACGACACGATTCTAAACTGTGTATTTCAGCAATAAATTACTCACAACGAAAAATTGTATACAAGAAATATTTTGAGGATTGACATTGATTTAAAAAAATATATTGTTAATGTAATTTGAAATAGTATGCCAAGTTATCAATCATTAAATATTATATTAAAACTCAACCTAGCCCTAAGTGAGTGCACATCTTGATAATACAACATCACCGTGTAGGTTTAATATATTAAATTTTTAACTTGATGATTTAATTATTTGCATTAAAATATCTTGAAATTTTAAATTTATTTTCAATCGTTAAAAACCTCTTATAATGAGCAAAATTCGTAACAGAATCTCACTTGTTATGTGAAACACGATAATAAACACGTTTTTTTTCATTTATTCAAATAGCCAAGTAGGTACGAAATGCGCGTATTCTATATATTAAATTGCTTAATTATTTGATAATTCAATTATTTACATACATTCTCCAAAATGATATTATCATTAATATTTCCCAATATCGCTTAAATATTCTAAGATAAAAGTCAAAGGAAATTTTCGAATTATTTACAATACTTATAACCTCATATAAGGAGCATAATTCGTTCCATAGTCTTACTTGTTATGTGAAACACGTTATTTTATTTATTCAATTGGCCGATTAGGGGAAAGATATATGAAAATATATATTTGATAATTTAGTTATTTGCATGCATTTCCTGAAAAAATATTTCCGAATTTCGTAAGATAAAGGAAATCTTAAATTTATTAATACTTCACCGTTAAAAAATATAATAAAACCTCAAATAACGATGATTGTTATGTGAAACACGTTAATGTATTTATTTATTTATGGTTTGTTCAAATAAAATTATATTCTACTAAGAAGCTGTTTAGAGACATTTATATTTTATTATCGTTAAGGGCTGCTTTACTTGTTATATTGTTAAAAAAGCATTTTTTCCCAAGAGGGTCAACTACTAGTTACTCTACCATTAGTTTTTACATCCAATTACTAGGTTTAAAATGGATTTAATGACATTATATAATCACAGTACAAATTGAAGCAAGGAATTAAATAAATATATTTTGAATAAGTTACATGTATGATAATTTTCATAGTAGAAACATTGCAAGCAAACGTGTTTGAAACACCATGTTTGAATAAATTGTATTATTAATGATTACATATATTTTGAAGCTGCGATTCATGCTAATATTCGATTGTTTCAGGAATACTGGCTGCTGAAATATTTTGTATTCAGTACATACGAATGATGTTCATCAGGGGTATGTAACTCAATTAACATTTGTTAATTAAATGAATTTAGTCGTTTGTCTTGTTGAATGCTTCCAACGCCCCAAAATACAAATTGACCAACAAACTTCGCTGCCATTTTCACACTGGCCACAAAAACAGGATTAATATATCACGTTGTGTTGTGTGAAAAGTGTAAAGCCGAACAGGATAAAATATTTCTATAAATCATAGTTTTGCGGCCAGAAGAATTCCCCTGTTGCACATATAAACTCGGAAAGGTGCACGGAATTTATTCCTCATGATTTGCGATACATACCTGTATTGCAAATACTTGTAGAAAAGAGACCATGAATATATATTTTTTTAATTACATGTCTTTAGTTCAACTTGAAATATTTTAAAAGGTTAATGCCAACACGATCACAAATAAAATAATGTATGATATTAAGCTAGTGTCGTATGGCAAAACTGTTCACTTAATTTGCTTAGGAGATTTTATTAATAATAAAAAAAAGAAAAATATAATTCGGCATAAAAAAAATTATAATTTATTTATAAAAATATATACACATATGGTACATCGCCGTTATGATTTTCGACGCCCTATATTTATTTTATTAAAAAAAACAGATCAACTCTAGTAATTTTTTAAGATATATTGTCATAAATAGTAAATCTTTCATTTTCATTCTATCAATTTCATATCGGTTAAATTATAATAATTTGATTATGTTTGATAACAATACAGATTTAAACAACACAAAAGTATGTATACTACATCTTATTGAGTTCGACCCCCTATATTTATTTTATTAAGGAAAACGAAATATCTACTATAAATAACAAATTTTATTTGGCTTATGGCCTTTGAAATCGGTTCAGATAGTCATTTTTAAGATATATTGAAATAAATCATCTCATTAATAGTAAATCCTTCATTTTCATTCACAATAACTTGTGGGATTCTACCAAGAATGAGATATTGTTTGAATTAATATTTTTTTGTAATAATTGTTTGTGTAATAATATTATAGAAATGTGGTTTTGATGTAATATAATTTATATTAAAAAATAACTATGCCGATTGAAATTATAATTTATAATTATAATTTAAAAATAAACTTTAAGACGTTTGATGAACAGTTACTATTTACAACTATTTTTAATCCATAAATTAAATGAGGTTTTCTATTCTTGGTAAATATTTTATATGTGACGTCATTTGCTAAGCTATTAAAAATTTCCGTCATAATATTGATAAATATAATTTATTAAACACTTAATATAGATTTGTCATTCAACAGAGTTATTAGAAGAAAATATTATGCCACAAGAACGAGCAGAAATAGCGACCAACTGATCTAAACATCACATAACCAAGGTGGCGCTGAGGAAACGATTTGTAATGTTTTCTTCTAATAACTCTGTTGAATGACAAATCTGTATTAAATGTTTAATAAATTGAAATGTTCATGTCAAAAAATAAGCCCCCGAGGACGCACGAGTATAAAATAAACATTATTTAGAGACTATTGGAGGCTTTTAAAAGGGTTCGTAATATAAACAAGGACCTTTTCTGTATTTGCTCAAACGTTACATTAAAAGCAGCTTTTACATATGCTTAATAGGCATGTAGACCTCCATAAATAGTTGTTTAATATTCATATTAATCAATACGTTTGATCCCGTATGTAAAAAAATATGGTGCAATTAAACTATAAATTTAAAAATACGAGCATTTTATTTTTAAGGATATTATTTCGGGGTTGTTTTTTTTCATATACTCTTCTGCTTTAAATGTATTTATAAATTTGAAAATTCAATGTAATTAAATGTATTTATTAATTTGAAAATTCCGATCAACTTTTGTATTCATTTAAAGGTCGAATTATCAAAATTTTAATAGATCTAAGTACTCCTAAAAAATTATTTATAAAACAAATAGGTAAATTGAAAATTACTAAGCATTCATTCTAAAGCTTCCAGTGGATTTTATAAAAGATTTATATAAATACTACAATTTCTTTGTTTAATTAGAATTTCGCAATGTTCATATAATACAAAATATCTTATGAATTAGACTTAGGTGAACAGAATATATAAATCTTTTTACCTATAACATACATACACACACATATATATATATATATATATATATATATATATATTTTAAATATATATATATATTTTAAATATATAAAAATATTTATTTAAAAAAAATACATCAACTTGATGTTTTAATGCATGTTCACCTTTTTTATGACCACGTAAAAAATATTTCACGTTAATCCATACATTTATATATATAATAATCTAATATGAACTTATAATTAATTAATTAACTCTTCCAATTATATAAATTTATTATAGTAAAAGCTAATAATAAATGTGTACATTGCTTGCTGCAAAATATTCAATAATATAATCTCCTTGACTGTCAATTTGTAGATAAGTTTTTGTATTA
>JAGTTH010005151.1:0-21702 GCA_022606485.1 Agraylea sexmaculata | reverse complement strand
ATTACTATTATTATATTGAAGATCTCCTGATGGATTCTTGACAGTTTTTCCTCGTTATACGATATTTCTTTAAATATTTAATAAATAGCTCTTTATTTAATTTTAATTTATATTGTATATGCGAGGTATAATTTTAATCATTGATAAGATTTTAAGGAGAAGTAATTGTAAAGTTTTTTTTTATATTATAATTATATTCTTATGACAAATATAAATAAAATAGTTTAAAAATATATCATGTATTTACTTCTCCTTAAAATTTTTTTAATGATTAAAATTATACCTTGCATATTATATAATGTAAATTTAAATTTATGTATAAATACTCTTAATACGAGCTCTTTTAATAAGATTATAATAATAAATGAATTATTTTTCACAGTTAGGTTATTTTTTTCGTGGTATTTAATATCTAATATTAATATTTAGTCGGTGTTAGGATACTCTTATTATTTTGATACTTTCATATTTTAAACGATTAAAATTCCACCGTGTATAAAAATATTTACAAAAGAAGGTAGTTAATTTGGATATATATATTTTAAAATACGTGTTAAAAATTCAGTATCCAAATATAATCGTACTTGCGAATTTCGCGTAACCTTCTATGGACATTTCTGAAACTTGATTCCACATAAAACGAACTTAAAAAAAAATCCATGATAAAATTATATACGCAATTAAATAATAAAAAAATAAACTCTTAGTTTACGACACTAAACAGCTTGTCGGCACATTTTCGTGTTTCATTAAGACAATTTACTACTTTTAATTATATAGACGGGTAATTTTTCGCTCCCCTTCTTTTATATTTTTTTAATTTTATTTCCTCCCTCCACTCACTCTCTCTCTTTGTCTTAATTCGAGACGGTAGCAATTAGGTTTTTAAATTTGTCGAGTGGCGGTTCTTGTCCAAATTTGCATACACCAATATCCTCACACTGGTCCCCTTGAAATAAATAAGAAATACAAATACAAGATCGAGTACAAGAAGTAAAGAAGACCAGTAAGTGGTTTCATATGTTTCCAGATAACATACACGACTATTTGCCGACTCCATAAACACTGTTGTAACTAATTATTATATTATTATTAATATCGCAAGATTTCTTTGATAATCGCTTGTTACATTTAAGGTAAAATATATTTTATATACGGATTTTTGAGAAGGTTTTTATAAGTTTTTTTAGACACAACCGAATGTTAATTCATTGTCTGTCGGTTATCTTAACTATTACTATTGCTTCTTTTATTTCTGCTGATTTAATAATAATACAATAATAATGAGTTGCTTTACCAGGCCACATTAATGTATGTACTAAAAAAATATTAAACACCAAAATTAAGATGAATATCTATCACTAAATTACTTAAACGAATAAAATCCATTACGTAAATATAAACATGCATTATCTTACATTACATACAATTATTAATAATAAGTAATTGTATTAGTTATTAAATAAAAAATGTCAATATTATTACACAAAAAATGACGAAAACAAGAAAACTTCAAATATTATCCATTCGCATTGTTTGTAGAATAAGTTCCAAAATTAAGAACGCTAATAATTTACCGCTAACGACTGTGATTGGTTATAATTTATGTACATTTTATGTATACGCCTTAAGGGGCTTTTTGTGAAGGTTTTTACATTTTTTTTTATTATCAACAACGTGTTAGTTGTCTGTCGGTTACACAGGTCACCGACTTAATAATTAGTATTTACCTTACAATACAGAAAATCAGAGTAAACCTGGATCAAGACGATCGATCGGGATTTTATTAATATTATTCGAAATAACCGATCAAATCATTTTTTTCCGTCTGCGGGATTTGAACTCATGATCACAATATTTATAGCCATGCTCTTTATTTCCTGAGCTATTACGCTGATTATTTATATAAATAATTAATTATGAAATGGTATTAAAAATTCAAAAAGATATTAAGGTGCAATTAAATTATCTTCTCATTATTATATTAAAGATTAATATTAGATCAATTTAAATATGTTATAGTGAATCTTTATGATCAGTATTTTGCTTATCAATATATATTTTTTAAGCAATCATAATATATTATGCAATTATGATTAATCGAGCTAATTTTTTTTTATAAATAAAAAAAAATACACAATAAACAATGTATAATGTTGTCCTATTTTAATAATTTTCATTTGAAATAATCCTCTAAATTTAACATTGCTCATATTTAATTTTCACAACTATTTAAAAAATTTGTTGATAGAAAAAAAAGTAGATAGGAAAATGTAATTAATTTCCCATATAAAAGTAATTTGGCATCCTTTCCCATTTTTATTAGTTTATAGAAAAAATCTTCACGCTTTAATTTTATAAGACTAAATCTTTGATTATTTATATTTTAAATTTCTTTAAAATTTAATAAAATTCATTTATTACGATATTTAAAAAAATGTCATTCAATTGAGGATAGATAAACTACCTAACATATTCATTATATTTAAATACAAATTTTCTGTAAAATTCCTCCTCCCTAAAAGTGGGCGTAGTTTTCGAACAATAAAAATTAAACGAATGAAGTGAGTAAGTTTGCAATTATTTTCTTAATCTAAAATCGGGTGTAGAGGTGAAGAGTGTAAGTGCAAGTAAAAGTAAAAGTCAAGATCGGCTATTAAATGGGTGTGATGGTTGGAAAGGGGCGTAAAGTCGAGGGTTCCAAAAGGAGGATCACCATTGTACTGTAATACTATAATGTACAATATAAGGGGAGGTCAGCACCCTATTTTTAAAAAGGGACATATTAATGAACTGACAAAAATGCACTGCCTACATAAAATAAAAAATAAGAAAAGGATCTGATCGGGGTTGTTCTTTTGTCGCACTTGCTTCCCTCGATTATCTACATTTTTACACTACTCAATCTTATTGAAATTGTATTCATTTAAACGTATTATATTGCAAAAAAATATTACAAATTCATATTGATTAATTATCATTTATACAGCTAAGCTTTATCACTCTCTTAGAACACAATTTTCATAACCCTAAGATATATTATTTTTATGTACGCATTGCTTCAAAATTGTGTTTGTGTTAAAAAAGACGCATTTTAGTAAATCATCTTTAAAAATACATAAATTTGATATTTGACTTTTTTGAACAATGTTACATTTTTCCAATACATCAATTTGCTATATTTTTTTAGGTAACTTAAGTAGAAATTTGGAGAGAGATGAAAATTGCATGAATTAATGTAAATTCTGATCAAACTAATTGTTTATGAATTTTCAAATATGTTTTATTAAAAAGCATTATTAGAAATAAAATATGGAATTAGTTATTAATCTTCACTAATTGGTAACCCAAGTTGTACCTATGTAAGAAATTATGTGAAAACTTATAATAGCAGCTAATATGGCATATTAATAATGAATGTGTACATTAAATAGAAGCCAAACCATAAAAATATTCAATTTTTTTTAATGTCAAAAAAATATTTTTATCTTCTTTTCTTGTTAAGCTGTTATCAGTAAGCTCAAAACATCACCATCAGCCAAAAAAACCGTTGTGAGTAAATTCACTTATTTTTATTCATATGCTCCATAGTTCAATCTCAATATATTTGAATGATAGACATTATCGACATGTGTTTTCTATTCAAAATGCATTGATTTGTCTTCAGAAGCGTAGTAAGCATAAAATGTGATAGTATCCAATCTCTTTTTTATTGTCACCAAAGCGTTTTATGCAGTGTTGCATTGTCGTTGGTACATCGTAAAGAGGATTCTGTCTTCAAGGCTTCCCATTACCGAAAGCATGCACAACTTTAAAACGACTATTTGCATATGTAACACATGCTTCTGATAAGTATAATAAGAGAGATAGATTATAAAGCAACCTGTTGTTGAAAATATCGAGTCCACGCGAACAGGGATGACACTCGTACACCCTGTAGGGGGTGAGTTGTTTCTTCACCCTCTTGGAAGTTATTGGTCCTGGTTATATTCTCATGCCAATCAAGATATGCAAATGACGCGAATTAGTAGTACAAGTCTTTTGATTGGCGCTTTGCACATTGTGGTTTTTGTCTTGTCAACTTGAATAATTTATTCATTGTCTTTGCCGGTGTGACACCAGATAAATTTAATTTAATGGAATCCTGTCATGCCGCATGACACAGACATAAATAACTCTTGTTAACAAACACCACTTTTCATCATATTATCATCGTGATACTTTGACCGATCTTATTATCAAAAAACAGCAGGATTTATAATCATTTTGAAATTGCATACAATACTACTTAGGTTATTGGATAATGATATATGTATTGTCAGCTTTCTTTGCAAACTGAGTCAATTTTGCCAAATATTAGAAACAAGTGAAATTTCAAACTATTTACACAATGTTTTTATATTATCTTTATAAGACTTTTTTTTAAATAAAACACATATACATTTCGTTCAAATTGGTGGATGATATTTGCTAAATAACGATTTAAGATTTTTTTCTGAACTTATATATAGATTTAAAATAAAATATTTCGAAGTTACGCAGCCTGAAATGAAAGCCGTCGATATAATGCGTGTATTTATTTTATTTACACAAACATTTCGAGTTTTATTATTTATAAATTTAATTCTCAAAAAAATAACCTTATCCTGATATAAAAATTAATAATTACTTATAAAAAATAATTCAACATTTTTTTCAAATAATGAGCTACGAAACTCAAGAGTTATTGGTTCATTATTGTGCAATTTGATTTTATCATTTATGAAGAAACCGGCCCTTACTATTTCAAAGTACATACATATTATTAAGATAATTAAAATTATATTGTTAAATTGAGTCGTTTTTTATCAGTTTTTATTAGTGTGATAATATAACTTAAAAGTAATTCTAATTCATAACTTATTTAATCGATTTTAACCCTAATCCTTGAAGATGTCCTTTTAGTCCCCGGGGAAGTCACTCATCATCTTCACTCTCAATTTCCTCAAATCGTCACTGGCAAAGAACAAAATATGCTAATCACTACAAATAATATAGAGGGCCGGTCACCCTTCCAGAGGGGGTGAGGGATGAAGATTAATGCTAGGTGATAATAGCCCTCCTTGTCGACTTGTCATTTTTTACATTTTCTTAAATGCCAATTAATGTACTCATTACAATATTATGTTGTTTGTACATTTTTTATGATATCAAAATTTAAGTATTAATAATTGAAGCCTTCATATTTATATGTTCGACGTACGTTTAATCAATATTGGTGATTTTTTTCATAGACAATATTGTGATGAGATTGAGATAAGATAAGGGTGGTGGAGGTTGTATGCAAATTGGATTTATTAAAGTAAACTTTGAAGAGGGTGCCCGAGGCTTCTATACTCAGCTAATGTTTTTATTATTCAAAACCTTATTAGCGATGATCGGTTTAACCTTATAAATTCAAAACGAGAATACGAGGGTTCCTAAGCTTAAAGCTTCCTACTATACTGAAGCATATTGGTTTTTCAAATAGACCCATCGATTTACAAGGAAAGTGTCATTAGGCTCAAGTGAAACTTTCATTATACTAAGAAAACAACGAAAAAATACACCATATAATATTTATATTCCATACGTATTTACTATTAAACTTATTGCATACAAAAAAAATATTTGTTAAATAATACACTTATGTTGACAGTTGGCATTGGAATTTTTTAAAATAATTAATAAGTCATAACATAATTTATGGGAAAAAATACAAAAACCTACTTGTAGAACTACTAATATATATATATATATATATATATATATATATATATATATATATATATATATATATATATATATATATATATATATATATAATAAATAAAAATATATATAATATAAGAAAAAATAGTAGAATAGTCTATACTATGTCTCGTAGTGTGAATATCGAATAATATTTGAATCTCAATTTCTTACTGGTATTTTTAATATAATCATGAAAAAATTACATGGTAAAATCTCATCCGTCCCTCCTGTAATATCTTCTATTTAAATATATGTTCACAGAACTGGGATATGTCATGCACTGGGGGATATTTATTAGCATATTTTTAATAAAAGTTAGGTGTAATCAATAGGTCGTTTGATTTCATTGTATCGAAACTAATCAAAAGTGTAGCCGAGAAGCCCTTCTTGCAGTATTCACAACACATAAATCACACACCATTTCACATCCACCTTATTAAAGCTTCTCAAACTGTCTCATATGAATGTTATATTTATTGCAGTGTAGCCTCCTGCTCCAATCTATAGTTTTTTTGATTTTTTTGCAGATATGGAGCGGAGGATATAACTGCACCACAGTGAGTACTCTTCATTAATTTATTTATATGTATATACATCCAATCTTGTTTGACTTGAATGAACAAAGCGTCGTTTTCTTGGAGTGGATTGCCATTGTAATAATTGAAATTTCCAGTCGGTTAAAAAATTATATTATGTGACAATACACGGTTGAGTTCAGTCGGGTTGATTTTCTTCACCCCTCTTCGACTAATAATATGTTTCCAGTAATAACTTGACTTGGCGAAGATGTCTAATATTTGCATTATCACCCCATGCACAAATATACAATACAAATATATATATATATATCTATATATTTAAGGGAAAATTCCTCTAATGTGACTTTCGAGGATCTTCAAGTAGAATTATCACATTAAAACTTAACCTCTTACAAAATTAACTCCACACAAAACATCATAAGGCAATTACCAGATAAACTTGCAGCCATTAAACTAATCACACCAAATTAAGTACTTGCACTTTAAAGAGGGTGTAAAATAGATAAAGTGTCTTTCTTCTTTATATGTGACACATTTTAGAATATAATAAACCTACGTTTACTAATTACTAGTATTTGACAATTGAGAGACTCAGAATTAATAGCTTGTAAACCTAGAAAAACATGTTTACATCTTCTTTGGAATCATTATTTTATAATAAATTAATTAAGTACATTTTGATATTTACAATTAAGGTTATTGAGGTATATAGGTATTTAAGAGAATCAGTCATAATTCATATGCAATTATTTGTGAGTTATAATTTAATTATTTGATATATTTATAAGGAAGATTGGGATTTTTTTACCCTTAATTAAAATTAATAATACAACAATTTGGGTGTCCCATAAAGGATGGCTATTTTTATTTCTGATAAATTACTTCCACTATCAATAGACCCAAATTATTTTCTCTAAAAAAAACAATCAATAATTAATTGTTATATGGTAGTACAATTTACATTGTGGTCAGAATTCAGAGCTATGACCCGCCGAAATGTTTACAGCAATAGTCTAGAGTAGAGTGAGGCGGTTTCAATATCAACATAAATATTCAAAATTAAATAAGCAAATTTGGACCGTTAATAGAGTAGTCAATAAATTATAAAAAATATGCTAATTCTTACAATATTTTAAACTTCATTAGGAGAGACAAGTTATATTATCATCGGCTATTTTGGAGTAGTAAAATTATTTTCAGAATATGTTTTTTTTTATGGTTTAAAATTCAATTTTAATCGTTTTAAGGGAAGCACAAGGTTCCAGGTTCAAGTGCAGTTAGGTTAGGTTAGGTTAGGTTCAGATGAGAAAAAATACTCTTATCCGTTAGAAAGTAATTATTAAATTGATTCATTTACATGAGTAAACGTCTATACTACTAAATGTTTCATAAAAATATTATTTATAATATATAAAAATGAATGGTATTGTGAAGCAAGGAAGCATGTTTAGAAGGTGTTGGCGAAGTAGTCCATTAGAGCTCATTAAAGGTGACCCAAGCGCGTTGTTAGAAACCCGTAAAAGACGTTTTGCTCGTAAAAGAGAGCCAAGTAAGTAATTCAGGTGTTAGTTTAGTTATATATGTGCATGTCTATGGGGGAAAAACACCATCACATCCCAAGAGATCACCGAAGCTCCACTCGAAGGACACATGATCGATAATATTGCTCACCCCAATAATTAATATTGTAAACGGTCAAATTTGATTACATATTATATTATATACGAATTTCATAGTAACAATGCTTTTACGAGACAGCAGCAGTTGGCCATAATAATGACCATTGTGAGGGTTCACTTGTCCATCTTTATGGGTCAAATATTGGACTTTTTATGGTTGCCCATTGATATTCGACTCGAAACGACATCATAATCTATAATATAAACTACACAAGGACTTCAAATACGATACATTTCAAGGATTCGCTCACCGCAATAACATAATAATATATAAATACTCATTCTTTTCAATTCGGTTCGATATAAACATAATATACAGGGTGGACTTTTAACAGATGAAAATATTTTAAGGGGAAGTCTAGTATTTATATCAAAATTAATATTTGAATATTTTTTTGTTTTAATTTGGAAGTATCAAGGTTGGAAATATAAAGGTTGGAAATATAATATCAAATTGGGGTAAATAGTCTTACTATATTTTTTTACGATCATTTAAACCTTAGATGAGAAAATTAACAGTTATACTTGAGAAATTTAACCATGTTAATGCAAAATGCAAACGGGGAAAATTTGTGGACCATTTAAATCAATTTGCTATTCTTATACCCTATAATTTTCATTATTATTAACATTTCTAAATTCAGAATTTTTTATAAAAAAAATGTATTTTAAGTTTTGGTTATAATCTGACTAATAGGAAAAACTCAGCATAATGATTTTTTGTACAAATATAAGAAAAAAACTATGGTTTTATTTGGAATACAGCGTAACAATAAGATAAAGTCTTTTATGTTTCATGCGTTAATTGTTAATTTTTATTTAAGAGTTAGTATTTCAAAACTTCTTTAGTTTTAAGTATAGGCGTTTAAGAATATGTAGGCTTTATTATTATTATTAATTAAAAAAATATCTTTGGCATTCTCAGATAAAAAAATTATTTTAAATGTTTTTTAATTATACTTTTTTTTTAAATAAATACATCATGCGTAAGTTATGTCCTAAAGGACATCTTTATAAGTTTTACCTCGAAGACTTTTAATTTGAATAAAAAATATGGAGATTTTATTTCTCATAAGAAAATACAAGCTATTCGTTTATATGTGAATATTCTCGGGATTTTTTAAATTAAATTGTATTTCAGTTGAAAACATTTAACTAAACCCAAAGAGTCGGTTTCTAATTCCATGTCGTAAAGCAAGGCGATTGCGATCAAGAGGTTGATTGGATAAATGTGGTGGTGTTTATCTTTAGTTTAGGGTGGGATAATAAGGGCAGTAGCCACAGGTGGAGGGTTGCTGACCATATTGGGGGCGGCGGGGCGGGGGTGGCTGACCATGTTATGGCTGCGGCCAGGCTATAAAGAGTGACCCTGTGTTTGCATAAAGACAACCGCCCCCTTCGGCCAGATGGGACATCTTTATTACGAGTATTGGTATCTTGTGCCCTCCCTAACCTTATTTATACATTTTTTATCGCCACCAATCGATTCTGTGCCGCCCTCTTCCTTCAATTTTAGACACTGGACCTTTGGCCTCTTGGGGGATGCGTTTATTTGAAAATTGAACCGAGACCACATTATTGAATAATAAAAATATATATACGAGTTTTATAAATAATATAATTGTATAGTTAATGTTGCTTGTGATGTTATTACTCCGTGCCGAGATTTTCGATTGCAATTTGTGGAGACTTACTCTTAAATGTGAAGAGGTGCGAATTAATGCCAGGGTGACCATCATTACATATATTATTTTAACATTACCAGCGTGATGGCTAAGGGGATAAGACGTGTGGCTACAAATACTGTGGTCATGGGTTCAAATCCCACTCAAATCATTTTTTTTGAATTGATTTGATCGGTTATTACGACTGGGAGATCGGGAACAATATTAATAAAATCCCGATCGTCTTGGTCAAGGTTTACTCTAATTTCCTGTATTGTAAGGTAAATACTGATTATAAAGTCGGTGACGTGTTTAACTAGTAATAGACCACAGTTTTCTCTTAATAATAATTAAATTATATTACAGCAAAACAATTCCGAAAAAATGAATTAAAATCGATACACCAATCATCTCAGGCTGGATATCGAGGTTAATTCATTTTTTGGGAATTATTTTGCTTTAAGACACTTACTATATGTAATGTTAAAATGTATTAGATTTTTAATTGGTTCAACTAATTTATAAAATATAATTTTAATATTTCACTAGTCTTTAATAAGCAAGCTTACCTCATTTTTTTAAAAAAATTACCTTTTGCGGTAAAGATTTTACGCAACCTTACTTTTAAATCAAAAGTTATTTCGTTTTTAGATTAATCCTATCGACCTCTATTAAACAGTTTTAGAGGTATTGTTTATTAGCAGATTTATTCCTTTATTATAACCTTCTTTAGAAGAATTAATTTGCTTATTAAATAAAGTTTGATTTTTATACAAAGCCTACAAACAATGTCTTTTTGCTCAATTAATTTGATAAATTGTATCACAATAATCATATCTTTACAGACTGCGTATAACCAAAATAATATAATATTAATTTCAATGCAATGTAGTAGGGATTTTCAATACAATGTTGGAAATATATTCCAAAAAAATATATCATAGGTCGTACATCTTAAATAAATATATATAGGTCAACAAAAATTAATGAAGTTTTAAAAAAATGTGTAGTGTTAGATCTGCTTATTTCAACTTGAATCAGTTTAATACTTAGTTTTTAAAGAAAGCCGACGATATAATAATATACGTATGGGAGAAAAAATACAAAAATCCACTTGTTATTCACTGGTTAAAATACTTAAAATGTATGGATTAAGTGAGTGATAAAAGTATTTTTAATAACCCAGCATAATTAATTTGCATTGACATTATTTATTCATTGAATGCTTCAAAATTATTTCAGTACCTTCTGAAGATTTGAATTTAATCGACTGATATATGATGAACAGGTGATGCCTTCGTTTGAATGATAATTTAATAAAAATATGAATAATTGTAATGAAGCATGGTGTTAGTATGTGGCTATGGGCGTGTCTCATGAAGGCTCTTTCAATGTGCTTACATAATTTATACTTGTACTGGTTGTATTGTACAATGGAGTATAGAAGAGAACTGAACAACACACCTCCTTCTTCATATCATATTTCACTTCCAACAATAGACAGACATTCACAATTATTAACACAGACTCCGATCAATTAAAACCATCAGCTGAAACAACACATTTACACCATGATCATATTATTTGATATCACAATACTCCATTTATACTTACGACTATACAAAAGGTTTATTATAAATATATATTTAAAGTATGTCGTCAGCCTTTTTTGACTGTGCAATCAAATGCGCTTACATTGAAAAGGGGCTGTGAAAATATTTTTTTCAATAAAAAACTACTTAAAATTATAATAAATTTAATAAGTAACTATCTGGCTGTATTATAAAAATATTTTACTTTAAATCAATTAAGCAATTAGTAATCAAATCTTGAGGAAAACGTTAGAAAAAGCGCGTCCATCTGTTACGAATTAATTAGATATGTATGGAGCAATTCTGAAGTACTATATTTTTGTTTGAAATCAACAAATAAACATAATTTTATTAATATTCGTAGATAAATATATGATAAAATTGACACTGACGCGTATACAATACAAGCTCCAATTTTTAATATACTAAATACATACTTCCAACTAAAAAAAATATGTGGGATTTTCAATTTTATACATTGTGACCTTTAATATTATTTTTTTAGTTTTCTTACCAAAAGATAAATAAATAATATACTTTTTTAAATATTTTATGTCGTTGTCCTATTAAACAATTATTTTATATATTAAAATTATCATTTAATAACAGTTTTTTTTTCATATGTGCGGTTTAACTTTTTCTTATATTTATATTACACCTGCTGGTTATATGTCATAATAACATATTTTAACCACTTTTTAATGTGGTACTTGTCATAATGATGGAATACATTTTATAGGTTTTTTTAATAATTAAATAATGTTGATATTGTTACCATATGTAATAAATTTAAGGTTTGCCTCGAAGCAATATAGCAATCGGTTTCAATATAACCTGATGACTCTGATACATATTGTACTCGATTTATAGTCCATTCTACATATATTCTTCAATTTATAGTGTACCTGTTTTAAGCTTTATATTTATTTATTTATTTTAAAGTGTTTGCATAGTGTTGTGTGGATATTTGTATTTGTAGTAGGCGTGGTTGAGCTGTCATCGGTAAAACGTTACTTCGATACGACCATATAGCGCAAATAACATATTGAAATATACAACTATTGTATTATTTAAATAAATTAATTACAATTTTAATAATTAAATGTCCTAAACAAGGTCTTGAGAGTCTGTAAAAATCATCTGAATGCTGTTATTTGTATATTTTTATTGAAAAATAGGCACTTAACTCGACTATATATACTTTTCAATTCAACAAGAATACTATTGAGGTTACTTTATTGTTTTAAATAATTATTAAAAATAGAATATAAATTAAATTATTCGATAGATGAAATTATAATAAGCTTGTTATGTAATTCATTCATAATTGGGATTATTTTAATGGGAGTTTCGCAAAAATAATCTAATAATAATAAGCCAGTGACTTTTTTGCTGATTTTTTTTAAATTTATGTTTATGATAACTTACCCCGAATATTTTCTCAATAAGCCCAACCTGTATATTATTTAATTCAGTGATTTTTGAAGTAACATTCTCATAACGTTTAATCATTGAATATATTTTTAATCACTTTTTTTAAATAATAAGTTAACTAATTGATTCCATAGTTTGTAAGTGGCATATTTATTTTTGCTAGTAATAGTGATCCTTTTTCGATCTATATTTATCTAAAACAAAATGACCAATCACAGGATTAATAATTTTAATATTTTTGTGATGCTCTTTGAAATCGGTTTTTTACCATCGTATCTGCAAGGTTACCACGATTTTATTGTTTATTTTTAATAAAAATGTTTAAAATAATTGTACATATTTTATGTGTATTAAAAATGGGATTTTTAAGTTACGATTTATGAATATCGTATTATCTATTATTAAATTAAATGAAATACCCATGCAGTTTTACTGTTAACGATCTTGACTAATTGTAACCCAAGTTGTATCTTTATCAGAGGCTTCTTTATAAAGGTTACTCAATGAAATAAATCCTAAGCTTACATATATGTTTGCACTAAAAAATTGAATAATATATTAGAATAAAGGTGTTGAATGTGGTGGTGTACATATATAGTGAGGTCAGATTGAATGGTGACCCCGTGAGGCCCCGTGAGAACCCTTGGTTCACCACGTGTGCATGTGAATGAATCACCTGTGTATCAATTAGCAACCACCAGCTCAATGCCTACCCAAAACAACTAATAATCCCTCTCAGTCTCCGATAAACACACGGTGTCTTCTACGAGTATTCAGCACTTAGCACTGCTACAAGATTCATCATTAGCATAGTATATTATCATTGGAAATAAAACTAAGGAACTATTTTATGTAAAATATTCTAGTAGAAGGTAAGACAAGGGCTCGGTGGAATAAGGGCGTGTACTGAAATTGTCACTTCAGATTGTATAACTACACACACACACACACACACACACACACACACACATATATATATCATGACAGCGACTTGGGATCTCCCGTAATGCTCTAGTGGTACTGCAGCATGATACAATAATATAAAATGTATTTATAAATAAATAAAAAATTCAAAATTTATATCACGGGCAAGTATTTTATAAAATAAATTATTTATTTCAAGCCAAAATCTTTCGATAAAGTTATATGTACTCTGATTTCCTGGATTACTGTAATAATTATTACTTTATTAGTAATAATTATTATTACCTGTAACTGTAATATTTAAATAGCTCACAAATATGCAAATTATATATATTTTTTTGTTTTATTATTTTAAATATTTGAATTGAAGTTTCGCGTAGTATATTCAAAATGTCTTTTATTGAACTTAAAATAATTAAATGTAAGGAATGGTACATTAAATGTAACACAACCACACCTTCATTAATGCTCCAAGTCGGCTAGTTAAACTTTTCAATGTTAAATTATTATTTTAAAACAATTTGAGAATCTTTCGTTTTTACTTATTAGTGATTGACCCCCTGATTTTAATTTGTATTATTATAAGCATACATCATAGGATTCACGAAACAACAATAGTACGTAACCTCAAACGGCACACATCGTCAGCAACCTGAGACATTATGACAACATACTTGTTTATTGTTATTCATTTGAACTTAAAAATGAATTTTGTTTTTGTTATTCTATGATGACATCAAATATTCACTCATTATAATAACCTAAGATTCACAAACTGTGATAATAAATTATTTTATTATTTTTAAATTATTATTTTTTATACGAAAACAATCTAAAGTCCCCTTTAGTATATTTTTTTAATGATCGTACTGGAATTACATAATTACGATAAAATGATATTAGTTTCAATTAAAAACATGTTGTATACATAATATAATATGTATTTATAAAAAAGTAAATTAATAAATTATAAATAGGTTTATGTGGTAAGCGTTGCGTTTGGAAGAATCTTATTGGTGTACATATTTGTCAATGCATTTCGATATTATAAATTATTAAATAAATATAATTATTAGTTGTCTTGGCTTTCTTTGAAGGCAGAGTAGAGCATAACTGATATAGAATTACATATTCGCTTTTAATTTATTTGAAGTTGAATCAATGACAGGTTGTATATAGTATTTGGTGGCAGAGGGTCATTTGAAGGCTTAGTATAAAGACACCAGCGGGCATATCTAGATTGGCAATAACAATTCAATAAATATGGACAAGGGGGTGGTTGCAGGGGGTGGTTGTAGTAATAGTGGTAGTTGTGGTACAATGAAAGGGAGGAAATGCCGGCGACAGCACTCCTTTATTACCATCACTACTGACCACACTCATTCAGATCATCTGATCCAGGTATCGGCAACCTTTTAATACTAATACACTTTATTATTATACATAAATGGTTGCCGACGCCGTAATGGAGGTTCCTTCTGGTCACTTCAGATGTTTACGAGCGTCGTTTGTGAAAATAATGTCTATTACAAGACGTCTCCTTCAATAATTGCTCTCGTAAAATCCCTGTGTCCACTTATAAACTGCACAATTCTACAATGAATAAAACAGATATAATATTTCAAAATTATATTATACACTTTCAATTAATCCAAACATATATTATATAATTAACTTGTATGGATGCCCAGCTTGGTCTACTGTGGCACAAATCCATATCAATAAAATTCAAATTGTCCAAAACAAGTGTCTCAAGATGGCCTTAGATCTTGAACCTGGCACATTTCTTAGAAAAGTCCACGAGGACATTAAGTTAAAAATAATCAAAGCAAATATCGCAGATTTGAGTAAAAAACATTACACTAACCTAACCTAACCTAACCTAACCCAATCATAAGAAATGTAAATAAAACCAAATATGTCTCGGGGAAACCTAAGTTCATTTTACCAATGAACTTCCAAAACTGATATTATTTTTAAAAATAAAATAAAATTTCTAATAATCCACTCAACTCAAATTTGGTTTTACCCAAACAAATTGTTATTTAGTTTTAAGCATTATATTTTGTAACTGTTTTGTTAATATTGCTTTTATCGTTGTTATTATTTATTAATCTTCAAATTTGTAAATGGGTTTTTATTTTTTTTCCCATTCTTTCTATAATTTAATACTATTATTCATGTCTAATTTAAATAAAACATTCTCATGTTAGTTATAGGTAAAAAGATGTAAACACTCTGTACACCTAAGTCTATTTCCAAAGATGTATTGTTCTATCAATCAATGTAAAAACTTATGCATAATAAAGAAATTGTATTAATAATACATATATAAACGATTAAAAAAATCATTAGCCACGAGTGAATCTAATATTATTTATTAAAGCGTTATTTGTAATAAAATTGTTACTAGTGGTTTTTTGTATTTGCGTAAGTCCATTTTGCTAAATATTACAGGAGACACAAAAAACATATTCCACCCAATATAAATATAATATTTTGGAGTTACACAATCTGCAAAATTAGCCGATGATTATAAATTTTGATCAATATAATGGATTATTTCATATAAAAAACTTAATAAAATAATTTAACATATTAAATAATATAGCATTAATATTATGTTTAACCTCATTTGGGTTTATGGGTAATTATTCATATATTTTATTATACTCGTCCATATTCAACCAATAAAAATTTTTTTTAGTCATTAAACTAAAAAAAATAAAAAGACCTTAAATACTCCCATGGAATTAATTTTCTTCGAAAAAAAGGATTTGGCATATTTTTTCTATTATATAATATGCACACATAATATTTTCATTTTAGCCACAACCAGACGAAGAAAATTAAAATAATATTTTCATTAGACTGGTAACACTAGTTATTATCAAAAAAAGTTTTTTTTGATCCTACCCTAACCTTATCCAAATTTATTTAGCCAATATCATATAGAATAGATATACAAAGAGTGTACGATTTTTTTATTAATAATTGATTGAATTTAATTTAACGTTAGAATTTCTCTCTGCTGCTTGATGACTTCTCGGTAATAAATTTTATTTTTCTTTAAATTGATTGAATAATATAATAAATTGCATTATAATGGTCACCTTGAAGCGATTATGAAGGCTTATATTTCCTAATGTATGATTATTTTTATTTAAGGAGTTATGTAAGTTGTTAAGCTGATTACATTTTGATGTCTAACAAATGCATTTAATGTGACAAAGTTATCCAACCCCCCTTTTCACCCCCTTCATAATTTGTCGCTTACATCACAACCTATTAATAAATCATGCAGTCAATCTATAATAATGATAAGAGGGGGTGGGAAATAATACTCAATAAATTCACACTTTATTCGAATACTGTAAATACCATGGTTAATATTTTAAGCTCCCCTTGGTTCGGTTTTGGGGATTTTTTATATTTTCGAAACGGACATATTTTCTCAATTTGGTGTCGGAAAAGTCATCTTAGGTGGCAATAATTCTTAAAATCGTATGTTACCCTCACACAACCACAATTCATCCCCTTGCTGGGTGTTTAAGTCGTCGACAACATTTTCCACCCCGAAAATAATTAATAAATTTGACCGACATTTATTTATTTATTATCTAATCAAAAATTAAACTTCACCTGAAATATAAATACATCAGCTATTTCTTTACTCAATTGTTTTTTTTAATATTAATAACCGTCTTTTCATCCCTCAACTGTACAAATCAATAATTTTATAATATCATCGTCCGAAATATTAATTTTAAATGTTAATTCATCAATATTTACAATTTTTATGCACCCTTATCGGTCATGAGGGATTTTCATTGAATTATTTTTAGTCTTTTCGGCCTTTTATTGTATAAATTAATTAATTGATTATTTTTATTTAATAATATTTCAATATTATAATAATTTATCAATACCTATATTAAATATCATAAAAATCTTTTTAAAAATCTCTTGTTACTTATTTATGAATAAAAAAGTAAAAGAGTAATTTTTTTAACTTAAAATAGAAAATGAGTGGCTTGAATCTTTTATTTATTTATTCATAAATACAAATTATATTATTATATATACCACTAAAAAAATATATAAATCACAAAAATAAAATAAAATTTTAAAAATTTAAGAGAAGAAGAAAAACATATAAAAGATAGTACAATGTGAATTATACAAAGATATTAATGTAATTTAAATATCTTTTATTTTATATGATAAATTTCCAGGAAATCTAACGATGTTTTTACGCAGAGACTTTCGAATTTATTTTATGGAAAATCACAAATCAGCGTATGTATTTATTTAAAAAAATATAATTTTCGAGTATCGGTTTAAATCCTATAAAGGTTATTTATCGCTGGTTGAGGGAGTTTGGCATGATCACTAACCATGATTTATAAGGGCCAACATATTGGTGTACTGATCTTATTAACTATTACATCTTGAAAATTAAGTAAAATAATACGAGACATCTTAAATGAGCTGCCTTTGCAGTTATTTTTGTGTCATAAAGGGGAATATTCGGAAGTAAAAGGGGAGGATAAGTTAATAAGGCGTGATGATGTGCATTTTCACGGTCAGAAAACTACCAATGAATACACCTCTTTATAATAAAACTTGGGAGGGTGGAAAAAATCACGATATGTTCTCTCATACATATGCAAATGTGAATGAAATTGTCCTTTTTTTAATCTTGAATTCCTCGTAAATAAATTAAATACCATCGGGGATGAAGCGACTTTGACAGTTCAATGTTCACGGGGAAAAGCGTGTAGCTTAATATTTTATTTTGTACCAGGTCAGTGGTTGAAGATACGGTGTTTGGGGTGTTCGTTAGGGGGTGAAGTATTAGGGGTTGGGGTTGTGAGTATTTATATGGTAATTCGCTACATATATTACCGCTTATCGGCTTATTGGCGGACAGAACTTATGATGGAGAATGTCAAGAAGACAACTCACTTGCTCTTCCTTTACTTCCCTTCATAATATATTCTCAACAGCTCAAAGCGTTTCCGATGCACAAATCATATATTTAATATTATTCTGCATAGTCTAAATTAATGGTTTCTTAGGCGTACTTTTACGGAACGTACGCCTAGGAAACCCAAGCCTAAAGTAATAGATTCCCAATATTACGACATAATACGATAGTAGAGTTACTTAGCTACACTTCGATCGGTTTTTTGTTAGTTAATGCCTCATCTGAGCCTCGGGCGAGGCACTTATTAACATAAAACCGATCAAAATTACAGCAAAGCAACTCTATACGTTTACTATAAGAATCCCAAGCTTTGCTTAAATCCCCTCGTCCATACGTAATTAATTTTTAAACTTTTTACAATGAAACCTATGATTTTGTGTATCGCAAGAATTATTAAATATATTTTTGGGATCGAGTTTAAGCCCACTACTTGAAATCAGCTGTTTCTTTGAAGTACTCAGTAGTAAATGTCACGTTTGTATTATTTTTAACTAATAATAAAAATATAAAAAGAAAATAAAAAAACTATTTTGCCCTACCAGGCCTTAAAATATTCTCAGTTAATTCAAATCATTTTTTTTTTTCATTTCAATCATCCTGATTTTTTTTTTTTTAAATTAATGAGTTTCAATGCTTCGATTAATAATTAATATTATTATTTATTGATATATATTTTTTCCAACAATGTATAAGCTAATTGAGAATATAAGTGGTGTTACACTATCGTTAAAATAATATCATAAAAATATATTTTAAATATTTTTATCAGTTGCGTGTATACCACCGTTGAGTAAAGACGTATAGTAAAGTGCTCCCGCATGGTGTCGCAAGTTCGAAAGTGACGAGTGCACAAGTGACACAACCACCAAACCGGTCTTGCTCCGATTTCTCCTGTCCGGTATCATACTGTTCACTTATATTACACTGTAATTTCTCCACACTATATACAAGACAATGGAACTGGATCATCAATGTCCTGTTGCCGCATCGACTACAAATACGCTAGATTCTTGGATCAAAGCCCCGACAAAAACAAAGAGAATATCCAGTCCGGAGAATGCCAGTAAAGCCAAACAGGCATGCCCAAATAAGAACTGGCTTGCTGTGCCAACAGCAAATCGCTTTCAACAATTAGAAAACAAACAAGAGGAGCAAGCGATTGGCAAAAATACGCCAAAGCCACCACCTATATTTGTGCACGCAGTAGAGAACATCAAACCACTGACAGACTTCTTAGAGCAAGTAGCTCAAGGAGCATACTACATTAAACAGCTGGGTAAAACCCAAGTAAAAATACAGATCACTAAGTCTGAAAAATATATACCTGTAATCACAGGTTTAAAAAATAGAGATACCGAGTTTCATTCGTATCAGACGAAAGAAAGCCGATCATATAAGGCTATAATAAAAAAACCTTCACCACACGGCAGATATCGCCGAAATAAGCGAAGAGCTCGCAAGTCACGGCCATGATGTTATCAGAATAACAAACATGTTGCAAAAAACAAACAAAACCCCACTGCCTATGTTTCTTTGCGAATTGAGACAAAAAGAGAATAACAAAGAAATTTTCAAAATTGACACCATACTTAGGTGTAAAGTCGTAATCGAGCCACCAAGACCTCAAAAAGAGGTCATACAATGTAAAAAGTGTCAAAGATACGGACACACCGCGAAATATTGCAACAGGACTCCGCGTTGCGTAAAGTGCGCAGGTGAGCACGCAACAACTGATTGCAACAGAACAACAAGAGACAACAATGTGAAGTGTGTCAACTGCAACGGGAATCACCCAGCAAATTATAAAGGTTGCGAAACACGCAAAAAGGTACAAACAAGCCAATTCCCCGTATTAAGAAAGAAAATAATTTCAAAACAGACAAACAACTTGACTAACACTACAACTTTCAAAACCAATGACATGCCAAAGTCGTATGCTCAAGCCACCAAAAATATCGAGCCAACTCCCGAAAAACCACAAGACAATATTATAAATAATTTAATAATTTAAATGGACAAACTCATTGAACTTGTCATGAAAACCATGGACAACATGACACAGATCATGGCAGCTCTTGTCCTAAATAAAAAATGATTCCATTATTAAAAATATGTCTTTTGAACGCCAACGGTCTTGGACAACATAGCCAAGAAATAAAATTATTTTTAAAAGAAAAAAACATTGACATAATGCTTATATCGGAAACACACTTTACCGAAAAAGCTACATAAAAATTCCCATGTATACTATATATACGACGAATCACCCCGATGGAACTGCGCATGGCGGAACAGCGGTGATAATTAAAAACACTGTGAAACATCATCTCACTGTAAAATATGATCGAGACTTTCTCCAAGCAACCACAATTGCTGTCGGAGATACAAATAATTATGTATATATATCGGCTATTTACTGCCCACCCAAACACTCGATTAAACGAGAACATTTTGATGATTACTTCAGAACACTTGAAGCGGATAAATTCATCGCAGGTGGGGACTTCAATGCCAAACACCAACAATGGGGGTCTAGACTGGCCACACCCAGGGGGAGAGAACTGTATAAAAGTATGGCAAACAACAAGTTGACTCATCTATCGACTGGTGAACCAACATATTGGCCTACAGAAAGAAGAAAAACACCGGACCTCATAGACTTCTGCGTAGTGAAAGGAATTCCAATCGAAAGACTGAGCGCAGAATCTTGCCTCGATCTGTCATCAGATCACTCACCTGTTATTATTAAATACAGTTTGCTACAACCAATTATCAAACCCAGTAAATTTACACTCGGTAACCGTCACACAGATTGGGAATATTTTACATATCTTAAATGAAAATTTGAAATGTGATATACCATTGAAAACAGAAGACCAACTTAACACCGCAGTTATTCACTTTCAAAATCAAATTCATTCCGCAGTGAAAAAAGCCACGCCCAATATGTCAAAAAAACCACACCCAACAGATGATTTTCCCCGCTGGATTCAGGAAAAAATACATGAAAAAAAGACGCATTCGTAAAGAATGGCAAAATACTCGAAGCAAGGAACTCAAGAGAAAACTGAACGAAGCAATAAGAGATATTAAAAATATCCTATGTGA
>JAGTTH010005150.1:0-15846 GCA_022606485.1 Agraylea sexmaculata | reverse complement strand
TATATATTCCACGAAATTTTTTATACACTCTAAAAACACAGCTCATAAAATACAAACGGGTAATTTCAACAGCATTGTTTCTTTCCGTCTTCTACTTATTCAAACAAGACTCCGAAGAAAATGTATTTTAAAACAAAAAAAATATTAAAAATATAACCTCTTACAAATACCTTAAAAATTATTATTATAGAGAAAAATTCACAAAAATTAGGCTTCCATTAAATTAAACGGTTACATATATAAAATGTGTCCTTTAGAGGTACTTGGACCGTTTTGGAGTATCTTCTTAACAGTATTAGAAGTGACAAAAGGAAAAAGAGAGTATTCTTCAGCACGTCATTGTTTCAGGTGCTTTGAAAGGTTAATTGGAATCATTCGGAAAACTCTCAGATCGGAAAATTCCATTCATCGAAAAACCCAGGACGGATTGAGATGCTCTTATCGTTAAGCCTTTTTTAATTAATTAAATCTAGACTAATCAATTTATCCCGGTAACCTAGTTTAACGATAATCGATGATGAAAAGTAACTATTTGAAAAGTTTTTGTCATTCCCGAAGGTGTGATTACATCATATCAAAAACAGCCATTTATCATAATCTAGTGTAAAACTTATATTTTATGAATATATATGTATTTTTTTTAATTTTTCGTTTCGTTTCATTGAATATAAAATGTATTTACCTATTTCCTTATCTGGTTGCCGAAATTGTAAACAAGGGACGGCGCATTTAACGACCCAAAGAAAACAAATTATTACAGGTAGCTTTTTAGAAACACTCAAGACAAAATACTGAGTGAAAATACTAGAAAAATAATCTTTTGGAGTTTTTTAAACCTAATTATAAATGAAACCTTTGAGGCAAAAACTTCTACCACTATTCCATTCAAGTCACAAAAAAATTGACAGGAACAATGTTTTTGCCTCAGGGGCTTCAATTATAAAATGATTAAATCACTATCCAGTTTGAGAATCTGTTTTTGTATTTCCGATTAATTTGGAATGAAAGCGGCTTATTAAAATAACCAGAAAGAATGAGTTAATTTATTTACTATAAAAAATAAGGGCAAAAATACTCTACCCTCCAAAAAAATATTCTCAATGATAGAAAATACCACCCAGTTTATTATATTTCTCAAAAAAAATAATATTTCATTTAAAACATGATGAATGTGTGTTTCCAGAGTGGATTTTTATCGTAAATTTATTGCAATTTTCAATTCCGTTTTGTTCGATTTTCTTAAGCGATTCGTTTCAATATAATTTGTTCTGCGTCATTAAACGGATCGAATAAATTACCCGCATATTCATGTTGAAACTATTGATTGAAAATGTTCAATAATTGTTTGTCGCATTAAATATTTAATTATCTGCGAAAGGGGTGGTGATTTTTGATCGGCACTTAGAGATAGAGGAGTTCTCACATCAATTAGGGGTTGTAATAAATGGCAAAACACAACAACGGCACTTCAATAAAACGCAAACAAAGCCTTTGTTCATCGATATTGAAAATCGTTTGGTTCCGAGACTTCGTAATTGGCACTCGGTCTTCTATTCGTGATAATTTGCCCATGAATTATTTCCCGATTCGGCGCCGCAAATCTTTCATAATGATCTTTTCAAATAGTACGTTGGACGATGTCTCTGAAATATTCTTTATGGCTTTCACAGGGGAAAAAGTTTATTATGAGAATTTATTAAGAAATCTTTAATGATGTTTCATATATATAATACACTATTGGACAATACAAAATATTTTCATGTGTCATATTCCTTACGACATTTTTAATAATTCAAAATAATCTGAGTATCGAAAAATATATAAGAAATAAAATATTTAAAAAATTATATATGTATATATATATATATATATATATATTATTATACTGATGTATTTTTAATTATTTAAAATACGTATTGAGGTCACGTAAGTATAATAAAATATATGATTTTTTTTACATAAATAAAAAAAAAATTTCGTGGAATATATATATATATATATATATATATATATATATATATATATATATATATATATATATATATATATATATATATATATATATATATATATATATATATATATATATATATATATATATTTATATATATATATATATATATTAATAATTTTTATGATATTATTACTAAAAAATTGTGTTTAATTTTAATATATTTTGAATATGAATAAGTGTTCGCTTTGTATACATTATTTGGCTCAGGATGAAGCTTAGACAAGAAGCCGGTCGGGGAAGCAAGAGAGAGATATATATATTCAAAATTCAAAATAATTCAAAATAAAATCAACGAAAATATTTTTCTTATACTTACGTGACCTCAATACGTATTTTAAATAATTAAAAATACATCAGTTTAATGATCTACAGAGAAATTATTTAAAAGTTTTGTATATATAAAATATGTCATTATGCATAATATTCATAAAAAAAATTTCAATCTTTTATTCATAACTAACATGATAATACCTTTGAAAGGATAAGCTTATGTTAAATACTAATACATATTTAAAAAAAACAATTTAAAATACAATATGGACCAAAATTATGAACTAAATAAATATTTTCTACTTTCGGAAAAAATCAAGTGGCTTTTAAATGGGTGTGGGTAAATTTTAGTTTAATGTTACGATACTCATATACAATATGAATTTTATCATCATTTAATTCATCAAATTAATATTATTAACTGAAATAATTCTGAATCTGTTTGTAGTTTAAATAAAATATGAAATATTTGCAAATACGTTTATTGAGTTGGTTTTTTTTTTGACAATAAAAGAACTCTTCTATTTTTAAAGTACTGTGGATATATTTTTCTTCCTTAATTATTTTCAAAATATTTAAACCAAACCATGTTATATTTGTGTAAAAATCCGGTAATGGGGTATGTGTTTATAAATAAATTAAATAATTGAAAGTTAACAGGCCTTTAAAGTATCGAATACTATAAAACATATTTATTTTTAGATTTGTGGTGATTGGTTGCTCTAAAATTTCAAATATTAAATTATTTCTATTTCACTCAATGCAAATGTAGCATACTTAATTCAAGACATTCGACAGCGAGGATTTCGGCTAATCTTATGCATTTTCATCCCCAAGCGGCCATTTAATACGGACGGATGGTTTTTTCATGTTGAAAATTCTATGTGAGAATGTCTAGTCGTTTTGGGCAAAGGGGCTGAAACCCTTTTTAAAACGGGTGGTGGTATTATAAAGTCGGCTATAACATAAAAGTGTTATCAAGACTTGCATCGGCGAGTTGGGCATCCTTTGTGAAATATCAACAGGAAGGAGAAAAGCTTCAAAAAATAAGACCCAAATATATACGTACATATATCGTCGGTGTGTTCAATATAGAGCCTTTGACCGCCATCAGAAAACGTTATAATCTTAAAGATAAGGCTGTAAATGTGGCGAAGGGATGCGGGCTAAGGATTACCTACAACGGGGGGTTGAAACTACGGATATTTCAACCCTGAGGGACATAAACTACCCCACCTCGTAAAATCAATTACTCAAATTTATTACCTTTCATTAAATTCTTCATGCAAATATTTAAATCATCACCAAACGCTTAATAATATACAAAAACACAATCATTATTATATTATTAGTTAAATAAATAAATACATTAACAAGCTTCACTACCAAGAACCACACTATTTGAACATAATTGAAGAAGTCAAAATTATTTTAATTTAATTAAATATTTTCATTACAACTGAAAATATAACCAAATTTCTATGATACATTTTTTATTAATACATTTATTTAACATACAAAAATTTATGTATATTTTTTATCTACTCCACATTATTTTATTTATTTATATAAATCCTAACAAATATTTTGAAAAGGTTTTTACAAATTTATGATTTTTAGATACAACAACGTGTTAATTATCTTTGAGTGATAATATTATATAAAAAAATCATACGTAGTACTTAAAAATTGACTTAAAATTATAAGCATGCGAGTTAAACTAGAATGAGAGTCAACCCGAGTGCCGCAATAGAGCAGGCCAACTCCTTAATTAACTAACAAATTTAGTTCTTTAGACACAACAATGTGTTAATTGTCTGTCAGTGATCTTAACTATTACTAGTTACACAGGTCACCGACTTAATAATCAGTATATACCTAACAATACAGGAAATCAGTATAAACCTGGATTAAGACGATCGATCGGGATTTTATTAATTTCCCCCAGTCGTTATGACTGAGGAAATCATATAATTTTTACTTGAGCGGGATTTGAACCCAATTATAATATTTGTGCGCTTTTTTTCCTGAGAAAATAATAAGTGATAATTTTAGAATGTGCTTCAAATAGGTATTTTTAAAACAGATATCACCTGAAATATATAAAGATTGACTGTTCTTAACACTTATTTTTCATTTGAAGGCGCTGAAAACTTATGATCGATTCCCGTTGAACTTTCAAAAGAATAGTTGGCCAAGTAAATAAATCACGGCCAGATGTTTCTGAAATCGAGTTAAAGGAATACCGAGGCGTACATTAAAATAGGATATTTAATTATTAAGATTCTCAAAATAAGATTGAAGCGTTTTTATAATTCGAGAAGAATGAAGTAAGGGGGAATGAAAGTGTTTTAATAAATCTCGCCGAATTTAAATTCAGCGGCGCTGAAAAGTGTCTGAAAGAATATATTTCCTGTGTTGGAAGACTTTCATTAACTGAAGCGGTCTCCTAAATTACCTATTCTGTCATTTTTAAATTTCCGATAGTTGGCATTTCACTTTATCAATTCTCGTTGCATAAATTATTTAAATTGTTATTTGTGTAATCTATAGTGATGATATTTATTGGGATTACGGAAGAAAACAATAAAGTAACGTGATATTATGTTTTGTAACAGAATATGTTGACACCTCTTTGATATCATTGAGATTTGGTATTGTGACAAATATTAAGACTCTATTTCGAATTAAATGCTTATAAGTTCATACTTTGATTATGATAAATGAACCCAAATTTTGAAACTGACCATACAAAAAATATTTCCTCTAAAAATTCTGAATTTATTAAACGTATTCTCTTTCCCAGTTATAAAAAAAATGCCAATGATTTTTTGCCAATAATTATTCATGAGTGGTGCATTTGAGGCTTTCAGTTCCATAAACACGAACTCTATATTATCGAATTTTTAATATTTGGTACAGAAAATGAGCAAAATGTTATATATTTTTTACACTCTCATAAAGCACAGGAATAATGTTGTGCACACAATTTGAAAAAATCAAAATGCATAATAATCCTCATGAGCTCATTATAATATAAAATAATTGAATTGCCTTTTAGGTTTTATGTTTATTTCATTTAACTAGCCGCTTAGCTATTTTTTTTAACCAATACCTACTTTAAATAATGATGAAATTAATAAGTAACTATCTGGCTATATTATAATTATAATTAAATTATGGATTATTACTAAATTGATACTATTATTTTTTAGGGATTGTATACTATTTTATTTCTGATAGTTTTACTGTCGGAAAAAATATGCCTGCCAATAAAATATACTGATTAGAAAATTTCCTTATTTATTTATTATACTTGTAAATGGTTTTTTATTTTTTTTATTCATGTCAAATTTAAATAAAACAATCTCATGTAAGTTATGGGTAAAAAGATTAATATACTCTGTACACCTAAGTCTATTTCCAAAGATGTATTGTTCTATCAATCATTGTAAAAACTTTTGCATAATAAAGAAATTGTAATATATTATTTATTTATTTATTTATTAACGCTTCGAGGGTTTTTTAAGAATATTTTTATAATTTTTTTTAGACAAAAAAACGTGATAATTAATTATCTGTGGGTGATATTAACTATTACTAGTTACACAGGTCACCGACTTAATAATCAGTATTTACCTTACAATACAGGAAATCAGAGTAAACCTGGAACGAGACGATCGATCAGTTTTAATTTTCAGAATTATGTATATATCAATTTCTTTGTTTGTACATAAGAAGCAGTCTCATTACTTTAAAAGTGAATAGGACAAGTAGGCAAACAATAGTTGTCTGTTTTGCACGACATCGCTTCCATATTGATAAGGCTTGATGTATATTCTCTTTGTTGGCCGTAAACAAGAAAAAGTTTCGTATTGCATTTCTTCGACGTTATATAAATAGACATATTCCTCCATATATTATATCGTATGTTAGTATAAGTTCTGGCTTCAGATTCTTTTAGAATAACCCGCCCCATTTCCTCTATCTGAGATTCCTTGCCAACAAATGCGGTGGAACAAACCATTTCATTTCGACCATTTTTAATACCCGCACTCATATTATTTCATTGTTGGAAAAATCACCATTAAAAGCTTATATAAAGTAACCACATTCAAGCGGGCGAATAACGTCAAAAGTATTCGATATTGTATGGCCGGAGTACGCCAACAGTTTTATCGACTCTTTTCAAGGGAAAAGTTGCACAATGAACATTCATTGGGGAAAAGTATAAAAAATATCTTAAAAATCGTTTGATTTTGATTAAATACTAATTGTTATAAATGTTTGGTTACCCCTGAATGTTTGTATCGAAAAGTGCAACTCTTTTACAATCACTGTCGAATGTGGTTGCATCAATACAATTGATTTGGCACCAAAAAAATAAACATTTTTTTTAATTTTGAAATATTATTCTCAGAATCAAAAGCTTCCAAATCTAGTTCGAATTAAATCGAATATAACTTCTTCTTTAGAATTGTCATTTTATAATATAAAAATGAAGGATAATATAAAGAATTTACGATGTTTGACTTATCAAATACTAGGTTTAAGAAAAATATTAGAACTGGATTTGGAAGCTATCGATATTTTTGTATTGATTTTTACTAATTTTCAGATTTTGAACACTGACATTGTTATCATAAATTTCCATTAAAAATACATTGTAATAACACAATTACAAAAAAAATCCGAGGAGCTTTTTTATTTTTTAGAAAGGGTCTATTTGAGAGGGTTTTTTTATACACAACAACGTGTTAATTGTCTGTCGGTGATCTTAACTATTACTAGTTACACAGGTCACCGACTTAATAATCAGCATTTACCATATAAAACAGGAAATCAGAGTAAACCTGGATCATGACGATCGATCGGGATTTTATTAATATTATTCCCGATCTCCCAGTCGTGATAACCGATCATCAATTTAAAAATTCTATTCTTATCCCCTGAGCTATTACGCTGGTGGCTTACGGACTTTACGTTACTTTTTTTAGTATTGTTGTATTTATATATAATATAAAAACAATATGTGTGGAAATAAATATACTTTTCAAACCATCTATTCATTAAGACGTGATTTTTATTATTTTAGAAGGCAATTCTTGGTTAGAAATGACTATAGAAAGTTTGTTTGCGAAACAGTAAGCGGTGCAAGGATAAGCAAGTAGTGTGACCATAAATCTGTATCGAGGCAGGGATCCTCCCATTAGGGAGCAACTTTATCACGGCTGGTATATTAATAATGATGATATTAATTGATAATGGCATTAATATTACAGGAAACTGGTGGGAAGGAGGCTTGCTGACCATCCCTAAAGCCAGTAGATTACACGCTGGAGCCTATTTGTGCATTGCGACTAATGGAGTACCGCCTACAGTTAGCAAGAGAGTCACCCTCACTGTTCTATGTAAGTATATCAACACAAATTATCTATATTTTATATCAATTATTCATTGGCTACTATGATATTCCATTATCAAAGAAATTACACTTTAGATAGATACGGATCAAATATAATATAATTGATTTTGTGTATGAAAGCGCTCTACTAACAATAACATATTATTGAATATTTTGTGTGCAAGCATATAGGTTTGGCTTTCATTATTAATATCCCATATTAGCTTTTAATATCATTTGATATTAATATAAGTATTCACATAATAACTACATAAATAAGCTCCTGATACAAAAACAACTTAACTAAAAAAATTACATTGTTTTCACATGCGTCATTCTCACAATTAAAGTTATATTCAATCTGAATTCAATATTTTTTATACCACCAACTACTACAACTATCAAAATTATTAACCTGTTATTTTATAAACATTTACAAAAATGACCACATACAAATGAGTTGCCAAAGACGACTCTTAACCATTAAAATTATTTTTGACTTTAACACTAACTTCACGAACAAAAGAGTCGATTTTGATAATGAGGTTTATATTCAACTCGATTTTTAAATAGGTTTGAGCCGGTTTTTTACGATATTAATTTACACCTAGGTAGGTCACTTTCTGAATAATATGAATTATCAATAAAAACTAGTCTTCGAAAAAAATGCTCTTATGTCGTCTTTGATAATGGCGTATTCAAATGTTAAATGTTTTTTTAGTCAGTTTTAGTGTAATGTAGGTTTCAATACATATTCTTATACCTTAACAAAACATTGCTAACTTTACTATGAAAAATATTTTATTTGTTTGTCTTTTTTTAAGTGAAATATGCATAATATTAATTAGAATCAAATCAATTAATTTGTAATCGTGAGAAACAAAAAAATTCTGATTTTTTTTAAAGAACCTCTGCGTTATCAAAAGTGATTTAAAATTCTTTTTTAATTAACAACCACTCTCAAATAAAAGGAATATAATTAGTTACTATCTGAATACATTATTAATATATTCAAATAATAATTAAATAAATTAATCGCAAACAAATCTCCCAATAAATGTTAAAAAGGCGCACCTTATTGTCTTGTATATGAATATTATTATTTTTTTTCATTTAGGTAATTAATCATTTAAATAAACAGTGAGAAATAATTTAATAAGACAATATTTTATGAGTGTAGATGTGTTTATATAAAAAAAATATATTCATGTTAGGTTAGGTTATTTAGAAGGATTTTGAATCAAACACATAATAATTATAATTTTCGTAAACTTTATAAAAGTATGTGTATAAAAATCACTTAAATGGTTGAATTCTTTGGAATAACTATGCAGTTTTTTGTTATGTTTGTTAGGGTTAAATTTTAAATAGTGTCATTTTTCTAGTCACATGTTAAACCAATTGAGCTGCTGACTCTGCCGAGGCACTCTAGTTTAAAACACACAGATTCGTATATTTTTTTGAATAATTCGTAAATGTCAGATGTCGGAGAAGTTAATGTGTTTAGTCAGTGACAAGTCTGGATATCATCAGGGTTAACTCATTCGAAAAATGTCCAGACCATTTGTATTTGCCGACGGGCAAAGCGAATAAATCTGCACAACGTTTTTAATCTTGCCTCTGTTGTGCATTCTGCATGAAAACAACACAACCCTAAGGGAAAGGGGCTTCAAATTTGATAAGTTAAGAGAGAAAAATTACTCGATATACAACCCCTTCTCTGATTTGGACAAAACCGGATTTTGCATCGTATTATTGAATCATAAACAATGATATTTTAACACCATGGAAATGTTGTTTTAAATTATCTATTTGTGTATTCTTAATTGAAACCCAAGTTGTATTTACATATATCTTAGGCTTATTCATTAAGATGCTACATGAAAACTTTTAATCATGAATGTGTACCTACAATAAAGTAAAGCCAAACCTATATGTTTGCACGAAAATATATTACAATAAAGAAATACTTATATTTCAAGTAACAAAATATGATATGTATATATTAATTGGTAAAATCAAATAAATATTTATATATTATTATACGTGTGTCTTACTTTTGTCCCAATGACCAATAAATAGTAACTTTTTTTTTCTCCATAAACAACAATTCAGGTCTGAAGGGGTTAAGTTTTTGTGTTACTTTTACATATTTTCTTAATAAATTATTATGTACATATTTTCTTAATAAATTATTATGTACACTATATTATTTGACTTTAACGGTGCATTTTTGAAAAACTATTAAAAACTGTCAGATACGCATTTTTTGTTACCAACCCATCGATTTTTCAGAGGCCTTTTGACTAAACTCGCTATTCATCTTCAGAGAATTTTAATTAGCTATGATTTTCCCACTAAATAAAAGTGATCAAGATGCCAGTTAATAATTCAGCTAACAAAACGCTCGCTCCTTCTTAAATGTCAATTTGGAAATACAGTTCTGATTAACAATAATCTTTTTGACATAATTATGGCCATCTTAATATTTGCTGAATGGTCTTAGATTTTTTGACAAATTAAATATGGACCTTGGACAGTTATTTACCCCCAGATAATTCCGACAGGTAAAGTAACTAACTGTCCTATAACTAATGACTAAATCGTAGGATCTAGAGACAGTCAATTATGATGACACGTACACCTCTTACAATTGTGTCATCCTTCCAAAAGTTGTAGCACCAAAGTCACAAATATTTATTTAATCAAACAGATGATATAAACTTAGCACTCGTTTATGGTCACCCTACATAATATCGTCATCAAATTGTCATTAAATCCTCAAAGAAAGAGCAACGCGTGTCTCATTACCGCGTGGTTAACCTAAATGTCAAATACTAAGGTCTAAAATTAAACGAGGCAACCCTTTTTTACAATTACAATAAAGCTAATTGTAGCAAATTCAATTTTCGCAGAAAGCTCTTCGCTAATAATCATATTTCAAGAGGTTTATAATCTAATATCGCAAGATGAGTAAACATTCATTAGTGACATTCGAATGAAATAATTGAAATTGTAAGCGTTGTTCATCCGAAGAGTATTCGATAAATTTAATGTTTTTTCGTTATGAAAATAAAAAGAAAACTGTTGGATTTGCAAATGCTTAATATTTGAAAAATTACCTCGCAAACAAACTGCGAACTATCAAAATATTTCAAAATCCACTCGTTCAATCGACCGCAAAAAATTCATAGAGAATACCAACAAAGTTGAAGATAAATTACAGATGATATTGTTGAAAATAAATTAACAAAATTTTGCTTTAAAAATATACTTTGCTTTTAAAATTTTATGGTTTGGTCACAATTTGCAAGGAAGGGTGGAAATTTACGTATGTATACTAAAGAATTCAATAATGGCCTGAATATCTATGTTATTATTTAAATCATGAATAAACCATTAAATTTATAACAAAATAATGTATGAAAGACATATGTGAAATTTATCATTCTACAAAAAAATCATAGACAGTTTTTGAGTATTTTAAAAACTCATTTCGCTATAAGTTTAAAAGCAATTGTTGTTTGTATCGATTTTTTATCAATTAATAGCTCATTACTTTGTACTAGACTATAAATTCACGTAATTATTCTAAATATAATATAAAGTCAGTCCTATGTTAAATATGTTTTTTTTAAGCACTTTTTATTGTAAATTTTTTTCACTTTTGTGAAAAACATTGTTTTTTGTTTGTTTCATTTTTTTCTTATTATAATCTTATTTTAATCTCTTTGTTTTTTTTTTAAAAGCTCAATTTGGGCGTTAAATAAATAAATAAATAAGCAATCCCACTGTATGGCGTCTTTTTTCATTCGATTAAATGACCTAATCCAAGTATGTATATATATATATATATATATATATATATATATATATATATATATATATATATATATTTTACAAGGATGTGTTGAAGATACTCAGAAATCTTAGCAAACATTTTTATTTGGGAATATGAGGGTAATAAAACAAGGGTCGTAATTTGATGATCACAGTAGAGAAGTGTTGTTCCGGTTTCCCTATTTGAGGTCGCATCAATTCCACTGGACGGTTCATGTTTCATCTCTGACATATCCTTATCTCTTTCATTCATATATTGTCGGATATAGCAAATATCCACATCATAATATATTATATAGTTGCTTTATATTCGTGCAGTTTAAGGCCCCAACCCTTATGGCTACGTTTTTACAGCGATATAAAGTGTGGTCCAGGGCGCTTTCCACTGTCATTTTATTGTACAACCACCACCGACTATTCACAACAAAGCCTGTGATGTCACTTTGAAATGTATCGATTTATAGTCAATGAAAATACCGCTGTAATGAACTTCAATAAGACGTCAAAACCAAAGCAGGCACAGATGAGATTTTATTGCCAAAAGTTTCGTGTGTCAGCCGCTTGGGGCGCTGCTTCTACCGCTCATATGTTAAGCTATCATTTGTCGATATTTTAAATAACATTACACTGTATTTCAAAATTAATATGGTAAAGTGTGACACTAAAAGTTGCTCGATAAATAAAATATCACTGTGTAAGCAATTTATATGATCATTGCGGATGTTTTTGTCTTCTTGTTTCTTGAAAGAAAAATCTTGTTTCTCTCGAGTGTCGGATTATCGCACATGTCGGATTTTAGGGACTACAATTTTCATGTGGCCGCATCCCTTCTTTGTGAGTGTATTTGTATAGTGTGTAGAATATGTGCATATATTAGTGACCGGGCATATTCGAATGTACGACGTATTATTGCATGGCGCTTCTATAGGCAGATAAATGGTCATTGCATTACACCGTTTTTCACTCAATATGGTAAAGTTCGTTATTAAAAGTTGCTTGATGTATTCAACAACAAATAATATATCACTATGTAAACAATTTACATTATCAATCGATTTTTTTGTAAGAAAAATCTTATCGGCTTATCGAATGTGTTGGATTTAAAGGACTGCAGTCTTGCAGGTGGCCACAGCCCGCGTATGTGTGAAGTATATGTATAATATGCGCATGTAATAATGCCGGCCATGTTCCAATGTATGATAAACAATACGCATGACACTTCTATAGATATAAACTGTGCTTGAATCTGTCAAAATGACCAATTCGGATTATCAAATGTGTTGGATTTTAAGGAATGTAGTGTTGCAGGTGGCCACAGCCCATGCAACTAGTAGTGATGGCCATGTTCCGATGTATGAAAACAATACGCATTACACTTTAAAAGCGAGCAGCTAATTTATTGTATGCGTGAATTTAAACTAACGATTCAAATGAAAAATCTGCATATAAATATTTCAATTTATGCTCAATTTAAAAACCTACATATATTTTGGATGGCCGCTTTTTCATTATTAAATTTGATAATTCATCATATGTTTTAAATCAGTAAGTAAAAACAAAAATTGTTTAAATAGATGATTCAACTCATTGGATGCTTTTATTTAGTTATTAATTTTGTTCAAATCTTGTAACAATTGAAAAGGGTGACCAACTTCAAAAAATCACTCACTATTAACAGTAAAAATTTAAATACATGATTTGTTTTCAAAAGTGTTATAATAAGGTTTATAGGCCTTAAAAGTGTATTGGATAGTGGTTTATGATGTCCGAGGTGATGTAGTATGTGCAATGTGTTTGTATATGGTGCACAAACAATCCTATAACAAGCCCGTTACGATTTTATTTGAACTAGCTTTAATATCATTCCATAAAACCTCGCCACACTTAATTAATCCTAATTAATCATCAAAAACTTCTCTGCGTCGACAAATTCTCTCCGCTTCCATATAAATTAAATCTCAGCCATAACTTTTTCAAAAGGTTCACTGTATAAATGATATATTTTCAGTTCCTCCCATGATATGGATCCAAAACCAGTTAGTGGGTGCAATATTTGGACAAAATGTGACTCTCGAGTGCCAATCTGAAGCATCACCAAAGTCAATTAACTATTGGACCAGAGAAAAGGGAGAAATTATCACAAGTGGTATGTTATCATAGTAGGAGTATGGGAATTCATATAAAAAATATGTTCATTACATATTATTTTGCAATATAGTCTTGTTGAGGTTTAACACATTTATCAGTTTGAAATAGAACAGCGTCAAACTTTCAGATTCAGTTCACTCAAAAACATTCTGTTCACCTTTGTCCTCTTGACAAAATATATACACATTCTTTAATTCTAAGTAAAAAGACATAAATTGCTCCTTAAATACTTATGTATATTGTCATAAGAACAAATACATACATTTATATGTCGTTGTATATAAAAATCTCCTGCAAACTACACTTTTACTGCTATTTTGACAGATGTTATTAGCTTTTTAATGTAAATCCATTCACTGATTTATTTTAAGGTGAGAAATATGATCCAATAACAATAGAAACAGGATATAAACTCATCATGAAATTGGTGGTGAGCAACGTTGAACAGGACGATGTCGGTATGTACAAGTGTATTTCAAAGAACTCACTTGGTGAAACCGATGGCAGTATAAAAGTTTACGGTGAGCATTTCCACTTTATATCCACCTATAAAATTGTAAGAGCATTTGCACTATGATGCTTTAAATTTAAATAATGCACTTTCCATTTGGTAAAATTAAATATTTTTTTCAGGCATACCATTCACCACCACAACATCAACGACGACCACAACCACAACTACAACTACACCGATGCCTTTTACTCAAGCGGTTACTAGGGGTATATAACATATTATTACTACGGAGAACAAACATTTGAAACTCTGATTTCATAATTAACTTGATATTTCAGCTACTAAAAAGCTAATGAAGAGTAGACACAATACAATAATTACAAAACCAACAATGGTTTATGAAATGAGTACAACCGCCAGTGAGCGAAGTCTGAAAAATTCTAAAGGTAAACCATTTTAATAGCTTCTTTGCACATTTAATTGACTTTTGATATTTTTTTTAGATATGGGAAGTTCGGTAAACTTAATTGACTGGTCGCAAAGGAAGTCTCCGCCCCCAAGCATATCATCAGTGATCAGCTGCCAAACCTTGGCAGTTCTAGTTCTAGCTTGTCAAATAATATTATACCACTGGTTGTGATAAATTCTCTAGATTTAATATCCATAAGGTGTATTTTGTTTGTAACCCTGTATAAATTTATATAATAAATACCTAATTTATTGAATAAAAATAAGCAATGTGTAAATGGAAACTGTTTTTTAATCTGAATTATTATTTAATAGTTGAAATTACCTGCAATTAATACATTTTATAGGTCCTTATCATTTTTTTGATAGATAATAATATAATGTATATCAGTGTTATCGCTATATTGATAAAATTATTTAAGAGATAAAGGCAAATTTTGGCGAAATAATATGAATGATTGTCAAATGTTAAAAAATTATCATTTGTAAATATCATATTTTATTTTTTGTTTTTAAATTTCAACCCTATAAGCAAAGTTTATTTAAAACTGATGATATATGGTTTTGGTATCTTTAAATTTATCTTTTCTACTTCACTAATGAAGAAACTAATTGCAATAGAGTTTGATTATCATTTCAGTGATATTAAAAAAATGTGCACAGATTGAGAAATACAACGAATGGTTAATATTTACCTCTTTTCAGATCTACGATCCTAATACAAAATTTGCCAACGTACGTTGACCGTACTAGCTCCGGTCAATTGACTGATTGCCGAGTGAGCAATATTTCAATGTCATTGACATTCAGGTGATTCGAACGAAATAATTTTTATTTATAATAAAAATATAAAAACAGGTATCATTTAATCATTTATTCCATATAAATATCATAAATTACAATCACTAGATAACATGATGCATTATCAAATAAAAATATAATATGTATATATTTTGCTTAAATTTATTTTTTTACAGCATATAAGTTTTTCATTAAAATTAATTTTGTTAAGAACAAAATCCTACAATAGAAATTTATTATGAACACCACTAAAATGACTCTGAGAAGACATTGAATGCCAAGAAAATTATTACAATCAAAAAAAATCAGTAATATCAGCTCGGCCATACACATTATAAGGCGATCATACGATATGTTGAGCATTATCTACACTTGCACAAAAAGCCTTTTAAATTAATAAGTCATTAAGTCACTTTTGATAAAGTATGCAGTCGATTGAAAAAAAAA
>JAGTTH010005147.1:0-25791 GCA_022606485.1 Agraylea sexmaculata | reverse complement strand
TTAAAGTAACAAGTATGGTTAAAAAGTAAAAACCTCATAAGCTTTTTTTCTGAACGCCTCAATTTAGTATATTTTTATTTTGTTTTAATATTTTTAATAATTTTGTTTATACATACTATTAAATAATGGTAGTTATTTTCAGCAAAATTATAATATTGGATATATATTTTAATCATTAAAATACAGTAAGAAATAGCGTAATCTGATAAATATTAGTATTATGGGATACATTTGAATTGAGTTTTCAGATAATTTGTATTGATACACTTTTGGTTGAGAAATGAGCGTGTTTTTGACATTGATTTGAATAGGAGAAATGTTTTGGGTTAGTAGAACAGTGGGTGTGCAAACAAAGCCTTTCTATAGCCGAATATGAAATGCGAGAGAATGTTTTGCAAAATGTGTATAGTCTGAAAGCATTCGCTGAAAATTTAGTGCCTTTCAGTACGACGGCTTCAGAGTCAATATATTAAGGACAGGGACTACATGCATCTTCACTACTTTTCATACTAACTTTACCTCGACCAAATCCATATCTTTAGAAACATCGTAGATAATATATACTGTGAAAACAATGTGATCGTGTGTTTTAAAACTGATACGTACGAAGATGGGAAAGTAATGTAGATATATTTAATATAAATGATAAGATTTAAATGTTTGGGTTTTACAAGAGCTTGAAAATATTTTGGTAATAGAAATTTTCAGCAAAAGTAACAAAAAAGTGATGAAACCTAACCTAACACCAACCACTCACGAATTATAAAAAATATATTAAAACTATTCGTATAATGAGAAGTACCTTACAAGCAAAAATTTTCTATCCTAATAATATGAAGACGTTTTCACAAATAAAAACAAGGCTAAATGTACTAATTAGGATTAATTCAATAAAAAGAAGTATGTAATAAACTAATAAAAAAACGAATAATTTAATCAGAGTAAAATAAAGCAACTCAGACTCCCGAAAGTATCGTTTATTTGTAGAAATAGTGATAAATGAATTAGCCTTTTAATACTATAGCGTTAAAATCTTGTCATTTATTGCACATTTCCATTTTCAAGCATAATCGGTTACTTAATTCTCAACTCACTATTTATTAATAGTATTCGGGGCCATATATGTATAATATTTTCCAATTAACGCAGCATCCGTTCATACAAAATATATAACATATAGAGTATTCGCAGTATTGGACTATCGCAGAACTTGTTAACGGCATATCGAATATGGGTTCAAGCCCATTTAGCACTCAGAGCCAAGAGCAATTAGTGGCTGGACTGGACCCAAAAAAAATATGAAACACTCCATTGGTAATAGGATTCGAACGCGAATCCTTTCCATACATATCCATCTGGACCTAAATGAAAAGAACGGCCCATTGTGACCGCGTTCACTCTATAGGGGTTTCTATGGTGTGTCATGACACTGACAAAAAAGTATTATCAACAATATAATTAAATAAATATTTAAAATTTGGAAATTAATCTTCCAAATTGTGAAATTTGTTGTTCTTAGATGTAATACATATTTACCCCTTGCACTCAAATGTCCCGTCTCATTAAAAAAAAATGTTTAATATTTCATTCTTTCATTTAATTTCTTGATTACTAATAATTATTATAGAATATATAAGTATTTGAGAAATTTACTATTACATTATTTTTTTCCCGTTAGTTCAAAAAATATTGATGTTGTAATTTCTACAGCAATACAGTGGAAATTACAACTAACAATTTTCTCTAAATTATGGGATTCCATCAAGAAGTCTACACTATCAACAATTGATTTAAAGACAATATTTTCAATTATTTCAGTTTTTCTATGAATTAGTTGGTAAGTTTCAAACAATTAAATTCTGACAATCTAAATAATAGCGAGCATTTAAATGTTCTTATTTTAATCAAGAAAAACTAAAGTAAGTTTGTTTAAAATAAACTTGATAGAGTATAAATAGTAAAAAACAGAAATTGGCATATTTCGAGTGCTAAGAGCATAATTTATACAATTCGCTTGGTCGATCGTCTTGATCTAGGTTTACACTGATTTCCTGGATTGTAAGGTAAATTCTGAGGCGATTATTAAGTCGGTAACCTGTGTAATAAGCAATGGTTAAGATCTCCGAAAGACAGTGAAATAACACGTTCTGTCTAAAAAACCTATAAATAAATAAATAAAGCCCCTATCAAAATTCCTTCGAAGCGTATATAAATAAATAAAAAATATTTCTACTTGTAAATTTAAAGTAAAATATTTAACATGTAAATTTTTATACAATGCAATCATGATACCGATGAGAAACATATTTTATAATTTTTATTGTTAATATATCATTTTATATATAGGATGAAAATAAGAGTATTTGTAAACAGGAATGAGGATGATAAGAATATTACTTTGTGATCGTCCCCGTCGATTGGGATGGTCGTCAATTCCTGCACCCTTTTTCCCCTTTTTTGTCACTCGAGTGAAAGTTTTATAAGAGGTGGTGAATGTTTACCAACATCAGTTGGCGACACCCTTTCTCCGTTGCTTTCAAAAGAAATATATGTCACAGTCTCGTCAAGGAAAGCCTCTACGGAGGTGACATTGAATACTATGGAAATGTGTTTGTTGATTTTTTTACACAACCCAACCGCGCCAACAACTTCAAATATTTATTATAAAATCTAAAAATATATAAACATGTGATTTATTACCATGAAATCAAGATGAAATGAGAGCAATTCAATATCTAAATGATGAAGTAAGAGAGTAGGTAATAAATTGCCATTTTCGAGGTGCATCTCGTTGAGCGGTCAAATTAAAAAAAATGTTTCAACGAGCAAAGAAACCATCGCTTTGATGTTCACTTAATCAAAGAAATGATATTACAAAGGACTGGGAAGAAGAAGCTCTTCGAATAATATTATTTATCATTTCCTTACGTCATATTTTAATCTTGGTAAATCATCATCCTAAAAAACGAATTAAAAGCTTTCGCAGACTTATATAATATGCATAGCATAATTTATTATTTTTTTAAAACGTATTCAATGAGTACCAACTTGTTAAACTAAAAAAGTGTTTTTTTATATAAAAAATATTTTTCGCATCTAAAACGACAATGTGTTATTTCTAAAATAGTAATTTTACAGGAGAGAACCTATGATTTTTTAAAAATTCATTTAATCATTTCATCATCATCAATCATTTCAATAACACGTCGTTTTAAATAAGCGATTTATCAATAATTTGATTTCATAAAGGGAAAAGTCATTCTTGATTCATAGCTTAAGTTTAATAAGTTGAATAATCAATAATTCTTAACGAGAAAACCTCAAAACAATATAAATATACCTAAATATTAAAAAGTCGCACGATAGTTATGTTTAATCGCTCAAAAGTGCCATGTGGTTTTTATTTTTATTTAAATTATAAAATTCTAAAAAAACATTGGTATTATTTTCAAAAAATGTGCATTGAGTGAGTCGCCAAAAATAAAAAATTAAGATAATTGATTTTTATTATAATGTAGAGTGTACATATCTACAAATTTATATTAAAATTACTTACGAAATGACTGTCTTTCATATATTTTAAGTTTTTTTATTATAGAATGTATTTTGTGAATACATGGAAAAACTGTGTAATTTATTTATTTATTTTTACATACATATATTTTTATATCACGTAGAGCAGCAGGCATGCAGTACCACTAGAGCATTACGAGGAATCCCAAGTCGCCGTGATGATAGTGCAGCACTCGTTAGTCAAAAAGATCAATAAAAAAATAGTAATAAATTAAAAGAAGAAGAACAAGATAAAACTATAGAAAAATGTAAAAAATGTTACAGTAAGATAAAGATATAAATTTATGCACGCTCTCCGTAAACATAGGAAGGGACAGATTGAACAGGTCATTGTCTGTCCCCTGTATGGTTACTATGTCAATTGTCTTATATAATTTTATGTGTAACTCATAAAATAACGAAAAATATATTAGACAGAGGAAATTACAGCAAAGCAGAGAGCAGATCAGGTAATAATAGAATGGTGGAAGTTGGCAACTGATATTAAATTCTCAGTGTCCATGGAGTACGTGTGGATCAAGATGGTCGTGAGTAAAGTTGTACGAGTATACACAAGAGGAAGGGCTGGATTCTTGTATTGTCAAAGTGGAGCACGTATGTTAGTAAAGGACATGGTAAAGCAGTATAGAAGTTGGTTGTTGTGTGCTTAATGATCCGAAATGTGGCAGGGAATTTATTGCTAGTACCCGTAATGTTTGTGTACGCAATTAGTATGCCGTATGCAGTAATGTGTCGCCGCAGACAAAGCTTCACTAGATAACATCACAACACAGAAACTATACACTGACCCTCTCTAATCATACTATTACCATTATAATTATGTATATTCTTCATATTTTAGTTTAGGCTAGGCTAATCTCTTCGATAAGACAATGCCATTATCACACACACTAGGCCGTGTTCATACACAGTTAAGCGTAAAGAATAAAAATGTTAATATAGGGTTGGAATACAAATCTCACTACTTAATTCACCAATCACCCAAGTGACAATAAGCGCCACCCCAGGAGATATATCGTTTAAGATAAGTTGTTAAATCGTTCTGTGCGTGTCTTTAGTGAGAAACTGCATTTACATTTAGATACAGACAAAAAAATATATGACCAAAACAATCAATCTTTTAATCGTAACATACTAGAGTTTTACTAGACGCCTCTTATTTTAAAATTTATTTATTAAATATATATTTACAATAATTGATACTTACTTACAGATATGCAGGGTTTACTAAATGTGAAATATGAAATGTATATTATTTTATATTAATCATTTATTCTGTTCCCATTTTCCAATGTGTGTTTCACGAAAAATTTATTATTATATTTGTTTCTATATGCTTTGCAATTTATTATTATATGCTTTGCAATTTATTATAATTAAGTCGAGGATATATTTAAGATATGTTCCTAGACCCATGTTTAATATTATTTTAAGGTTATTACTGGAAGCCTTTTGTTTTACAATTTATTTATTAAATTGAAAGTTACAATAATTGATAGTTAAGACTAAAAACTAAATGTAAAGACAAATAGATGTACAGGGAATTTGAAATAATAAATTTAAATTATTAAATAGAAACAAAATATTTGGTTCACATTTTTAATTTGTGGGTTATACGAAAACAAATTCATTTTATTAAAATTCCTTTTGCTCAAATCTGTGATTTTTTAAATTTGTTACCGAAGCCAAGTTTAATATTATTTTAAGGATATAATTGAAAACCTAACGAAATGCTTTTTATTGATTGTATTATTATTGTATTTTGTATTTATTTTTTATTTTTTAAATATTAAAAAAAAATTTGGAGCCAGTTAAAATAATTACAAAAATAATATAAAAACAAAAAGATTAAATTATCCTTAAGTCAAACCATAAAAAATGCACTAAATAAAAATATTTATCGAGAAATCTGTTTCTTAAATCTTCTTATTCTTATCTTCTTCTATCGAGAAATCTGGTTCTTATCTGTTGTTAAAAAAATGCAGGATTGAAAGCTTATAATAAAATTGTAGAAAAATGTTATACACAGGGCTGGTTATTATTTGCCCAGGCCATTGTTAGCTCCTCTTACGTATGTTGAATATATGTGAGTATCGGTTGTCGGCTTTACATAGTTTGATCCAGTAAATATGAGGCTGGAGAATAAAATAAATAGAAGATGTTTCAGATTTAAAAGAGCCTAGATTCCTTAGATAGTGACAAGCGAGGAGATAACGACGCCTCATTGTGGTGGCGTCTCGACGGCATTTCACTATTTACTTTTTTTATACATCTCCAGCAAATTCCCTTTATTCACAACGTGTAAACGAAGATTTGGCTGCCTCAGACACTCTCTTTTTATAAAGCCATAATTGTACTCGAGCAAAGGTCGATTTGCTTACAAATAAATCTGCTCGCAACTTAATGCCACAAAGTGGAAACTCTTGTGAATTTTCTCACACCACCCAATTCAAATACTTTATACTGCCAACATTCTTATTTTTAATATGTATGTAATAAAATAATACCTTCTATAAATTATACAACGTTTCAATTACCAAATTATTTTTTTGCTTTTTAAGATAAATGCATTATTTTTCAATTAATATACAATCTGAGGCCTTTTGACTAGATTATCAGTTACACAAGTAAATAAAAAAATTGATGTGTTTTTTATTAACATTTTAATATTAAACCAACGTTATAGCTCAGTCGATAAGACACGTTACTTAAAATACTGTAGTCATGGGTTCAAATCCCGCTCAAATAAAAAATTGACCACTGGGAGATCGGAAATAATATTAATAAAATCCCGACCGATTGTCTCGATCCAGATTTTTCGGATTTCCTGGATTATGAGATAAATATTGAAGCGATTTTTAATTCGGACAGAGCCGCTCTGTCGGTGACTTTTGTAATAAGTAATAGTTAAGGTCACCGACAGACAATGAATTTTCACTATGATGTCTCAAAAAAAACTGAAATGTGTGAAAAAAAACCCTCAAAATGTATAATAAATATATTCCAACAAACCTATTTTTAACCACTTGCTGGAAAAATGTAGATTGGATTTGATAAGGTCACGTTTGTTAGATTCTTAGAAAAACACATAGTAAACTTAAACCATTAAAAGGGGTGGAAAAGAGGAGCAAATATGCAGATTTCAGACTAGTTTGCAGTCTTGATCGTCTCGCTGGCTCGTTCATAGTTTCCGTACTGCAAGTGCTAATTTTTTTTAAATTATCAGCTGAAAATTAATGTCCCGAGATTGCCAGGTCCCAAGGAGTATTTCAGGAGGGACTGGCATGTGGCCACCGAGTAGTGTTGGTCAGATAATGGTAATGCAATTAGGGGTTGCAGGCGCCATTGCTCCATCCCTGAAGAACTCCTTCACGTTTCGTAACAAACGCATTAAGTTTTTGCTAATCGCCATAAAATATGAATCTTCCGACAATAAAACTGGACGAGGCGAGACCGGCTTGACTTCTTTTTATTGTCATTGTACGTGAGCGACGATCTTTTGGTGATGCAAATTCTTGCATTATTCAGGTATTCATTATAATGCTCGTATGGGAAAAACATTAACATAATATATTCCTACTCATAAAGGATTTTTCAAATCTGAATTACAAATGTTACACTTATCGTTTTTTCTTAAATCTCATTTGGTTTATTGATTCTTGAATTATTTTATCATGCCAATGTTAAGCATAAGGTTGATTATTTTACTAATACGGTATTTCAGAGAAATAGGGTTTGTTATTCCGTAAAACACAAAATATATAATAAATTTTATCGCAAACTGTTGTGATTGCTGATCACCAGACCTAATCCTAATAATATATTAAAAAATTATTCGGTTAATATCCGAAAATTCAAATAGAATAATACATTTTACCACATAATAAAGCAATTTGCTTAAAAAATGTAAGCCACTTGGTGCTCTACAATTGTGAGCGATTGAAAACCATTTTTTTCCCTCTCTTGGCCGAGGTTCGGTGATCATTTTTATGGCATAAACAAACGCGACCATTAGTAAGATCAGGTTTTCTAATGCTTTGTAAATTTGTAATATATTAGACAATGACACTATTAATTTAGTACGTAGCCAACTAAGTGAAGCAAGGATGACGTCATTATAAAGCTATTACAAATTTACTAAACATGTCCTGTCTTTAATAATCTCGCCTGAAAGTATATATAAAGTTTGTAAATCGCTCTATGAACATTAAGTAAAAAGATTAGGTAGTATATTGTGGGTGGATTTTTTTATATTTTTATGATAAAATTATACTATAAATAGGGAGAAGTGTAGAATGATATAAAATTTCAGTAATAAATGTATCTGTCCATGCGCTGAGTTTTCCAGGCTGCAGTATGTAAATACGAAATAAGCGTTTTATAAACATTTATGAATACGTCCACATAGGAGAGTGTAGTTCATTAGCAATTCAGTATTCCTTTTTGTCACTTAAGTCGTGTAGGGGATGTTGGGAGGCAGATGCCGTATCAGATATGCACCAAGCTCTCATTTCACCCCCTCGGGAATACCACCCACTACTATCCCACTACATTGAATATGACTTGCCTTTAAAGAAACTGCAATACTTCAACTTATTCAAATATATTATCATAGCATAAAATCAATAATTACCATAAAATCTGTTTATTTATATATGTCTCCAGAGGTCATTGAGGAGTTTTTTTTTAATAAATTTTAGACACAACAACGTGTTAGTTGTAATTGTCTGTCTGTGATCTTAACTATTACTAGATAAACAGTTCACCGACTTAATAATCACCTTACAATTCAGGAAATCAAAAGAAACTTAGATCAAGACAATCGATCGAGCGAATTATATAAATTATGCTCATAGCATTCAAAGTATGCCAAGTTTCGATTAATATTATTTATACCTACTCTATAAAGTTAATTTTAATCTGACTTTTTTTATTCCTTATTTTTAATAAAATATATAATTTTAATATTGGATTAGAAAATACTATTATTAAGATAAATGTCAGAATTTGATTGAGATGATATAAAATGAGATTTGAATCCATAATCACAATATTTGTAGCAACGCTTCTTATCCCTTGAGTTTTCACACTAGTCACTTTTTTCTCAAATTTATTTTATTCTTGAGATATTTGATCCGTGTTTAAAAAGTAAAACTAAAACTAGATATAACAGGGAATAATTACGAGATTTTTATACCCATGTCTACGAATAATTAAATAAAATAACATTATTATTATATGTAGAGAGTATATTAATTGAAAAAGACTAACAGCATCAGTTCTTTAACAAGAAATAAAATAATGACGAATCCGAGATGTTCTCAACAAACAATACTATCCGTATTATGACAATAAAATCGTATTATATTTCACGATACAAGAAATGCGATAATCTTTTATTTAAGGGATTGTTTTTATGTTTTATATCTCGGACAGGATATTACATACTTAGATTCGATTAAGCAAGGGCAAAACTTCAAAGTATTGAAAATTCTGTCGGTTATTTTTATATCTTATTGTTACTGTAAGATTTTCTTGAAGCTCATCGTAGATTATCCGGCAAAAGTTACGAATCGGATATGTGCGTTTGCGGGGGAGCTTCCAAACTAGCTGGCAAATTAAAAACGGACGCCTTCTTTTCAGGACGAGTAGGATATAAAAGGGGATGAGGATAGTAAAGTTGGTGAGAAAAGTTTTGTACGTGGACGATTAAGCTTTCTGACATTACTGCCCGCTTGATGTACGTGAGGCTTATGGCTGAAACCAACTACTAACTCTTCAATACAACAACCGACAACACTAACTTTCACATTCCGATTGCAATTCTATACTGTTTTAGAACAAAATATTTGATTTTGTATGTTTCATCATTAAAAGATGGGGAATTTTGCTTGTAATCACTGTGGATTACTAATAGTCATACAGTATTTCATTTACCTGTTATTAGATCTTTCATGATCATTTTCAACTGACGAGTGCTGCATTATCATCACTACGACTTGGGATCTCCCGTGATTCTCTAGTGATATTGCAGCATCATACAATAATACAAGTGGGTTTTTGTATTTTTTCCCATAAATTATGTTATGACTTATTAATTATTTTAAATATCAATTGATTATACTCCGTATTAAAATAAGTAAAAGACTAAGTCTATAAACTTAATATTGTAACATCTAATCATAATGTATCTAAACATTGTACGCAAATTATATTTATTAAAGAAATTGTATAATAAAAATACAATTATATGCACATTTATATATATATATATATATATATATATATATATATATATATATATATATATATATATATATATATATATATATATATATATATATAAAAATAATTGTCAAATATGACCACAGCTACCCCTGAATCTGGAACAGGACATAAATTCTATATTGTTACAGCAGATTAAACAATATTTTTAAATTCAGCAAAATATGGAGCGATGATCTTTTCAAACGTTTGTGAAATTTTTTTTTTATTTACTAATAAAAAAATATTCATGGAAAATCCCGCATAATTAGAAAACAGCTTTGATCGGTTATTACGACTGGAATATCGGGAATTATATTAATAAATTCCGACAAATTGTCCTGTTCCAGGTTTATTCTGATTTCCTGGATTTTAAGTTAAATACTAGATTATTTGAGCAGAGCCGCTCTGTCGGTGACTTTTGTAACTAGTAATGGCTAAGATCACCGACAGACAATGAATTAATACGTTGTTGTATTGTTAATTAATAAAATTATTTTCACTTTCGATTGAAAATTTTTAATTAAATGTGTAAAATACTTAATGTTTATTTTCATAGTTTTTAAACTATAAATAATAAAAAAAGCTTCCCATCAAAGACATGACAGGCTTCTCGATACTGTTTGTTTTTTAATTATAATAATAAAAAAATAGGTCTCAGAAAAAATTAATGTTATATGAAATTCTAACCTAAGATAATTTTCCCGCAGCAGCGGCACATTAGTATACAAATTGGTGTAACGATGGTTCCTTCCTTATGCTTTTATAAATTCATCGCATTTTAATCAAAAGCCTAACGAGGTTCGAATGGCAAACGTTGCCCTCAAAAGAATATTTTCTTAATTAGTGAAGCCCGTTAATTTATTCATATAGCTGCAGCGTACATATTATTGATGGCTATAAAAAAGGTGGAAGTAAGTAAGTGGCGTCCTTTCACCGCAGCTCTTTTCATACGAAAATGTTAATTGAGGTACGGTGTAAGGTCTTTGAATATTAAAACCTATTCAACATACAAAGAGATGAATACACTGCTGAAACTTTCAACCGCCGCATTTCATACAAATACTAGTTAAATCTTCATAAACAACCTTCAGCGCTTAATCACTCAATCAGTTAAGAATCAATTCACACTTCAGATGAATATAATAATCACTATAAATAAGGCAGCATATCTATAGATCTATTGATTTTTATTTAAACATTTTTTCACACATAAAATTATGTGGCCTTTGCCAACTAAATCAAGTATTAAAATTTATAATCAAAGCCAAAAAATTGCTTTTATGAAGCATTAACAACTACCTAACTAGAATGTTGGTTGTATTTTAATGATTAAAAAAAAAATCAATATGTATTATGCTATGTAAATAATATGATTTGTTTTCTTAAAATCTTTTATATAAAAAAAAAATTTTGGGCATGTTTTTAACTCAGTAGAGATAAATTTTGTTTAGCATTGTTATCGGTATTGAAAATAATATAATAAATCTCAACTTAATTTAGGTTCCTTAGTTTTCATTATAAATAAAATATTTATTTATTTATCATACTTACACTTTTTACAGCATTAACTAATAAAATAATTTTAACATATAAAAATAGAGCAAAATCATAGTAAAAAGTATTCAAAATATAAAAAAACGTTGCTTTGCTTGGGATTTGTTGAATTTTTATCTAATAACAATACCAAAAATAAATTATTAAAATATTTTTAATAAACTCTTTATATAAAGTAAATAAATACAATGTTTTTTTATACTCATGAAGTAATATTTATTTAGCTAGCAACAAAATAATATGTATATTTTGTTGAATTTCAATTTGGAACAAAGAATATGTGAAAATTTCATTAAAAAACTTTAAAGTTCCATTCTCAACTGCCGTTTGCAATTTATAATTTTTCTACCTAGTACACGTTGATATAAAATGGTTCTGAGAAAAAATGTTGTTTGCCATTTTTGCAATCGCTTGTTAATTATTTACTTATATTTTATTTTTATCATAATTTTATAATATTGGCTCGTTTTGCAAACGGAATATATGAATCGTAATATTGAAATATTTATACATACGAGTATAAATGTACGTGGAAGTCTATTTTGGAAGCAATATGACAAAGTCTCCGTCCTTCTCGTAATTACTCTGTCACGTCAAGATACAAACGTACAAAACGAATACAATTTATTTTCATACATGTGTATAGCATCACTAACTTGTTTATATTCATTGTATTTGGATACATAGACAGAGAAGGAGATGTTTGTGCAAATAAGAGACACGGTGAGTAAGTAGACGTGGTGGTAAACTATACGTGTAATAAATCTTTTATGATGGTCTTGTACCCTCGGCTATATTTTATCATATGCCCCCCAGCCTTATGAAAATAATACACCCCAAAATTATGCCAGTCTCGTATATAATATTAGTTAAATTAAAGTAAATAAAATATTATACATATTAACGACAAACTCGTCTGGCTTATCAATTAAATCTATTACGCAAAAATATTATTTAATCCATCTCAATCATTCACAAGTAGTGTTTATTATTTTATTTCCATTATCAGATTGAAGTCATTTTATAACATAACATAGATTATTTTCAAATAAAACATTTTATTTTTAATTATTATATTATTTATTTACGCTCCGAAGAGCTTTTTGAGGGGGTTTTTTATACACAACAACGTGATAATTGTCTGTCGGTGATCTTAACTATTACTAGTTACACAGCTCACCGACAGAGCGGCTCTGCCCGACTTAATAATCGCCTCAGTATTTACCTTACAATCCAGGAAATCAAAGTAAACCTGGATCAAGACGATCGATCGGGATTTTATTAATATTATTCCCGATCTCCCAGTCGTAATAACCGATCAAAGCTGTTTTCTAATTATGACTTAATTATTCGAACCTATGACCACAGTATTAGTAGCCACGCGTCTTATCCCCTGAGCTATCACGCTGGTCTTATAATTACATATAATTTTTAAAATGAGATTTTGGTATAATTGTAATAAGTCCATTTTAATAAATACTACAGGAGAGATAAAAGCTACAAAACGCAGGTTAAAAACTACACATCTTTTAAAATCATTATTTATTTTTATTTTCGTGTATATTTAAACAAGATTTTTCAAGTTTCTTTCTATGAAACTAGTATAAAATAGAAATACGTGTATTTATTCCGTTTAAATGGCTGCCTGAACAAACAAATTATTTTTTTAAATTCCAATCAAATATTTTTTTACATAAGAAAATTTTACAATAAAAATTACCACTAAAAGGCATTTATATATATTTTTCTTAATATTTTGGAGTTACGTAGCCTGAAAAGAAAGTCGATTCAAACATTTTCAACAAGTCCATTAAACTTGTTCCCTCAATATTTTCCTCCCATATTCCAATGGAGTAAACCATGCAATCATAAATATCCTGCATATTTAATCATTTTGATATAATTGAGGTTGATGTATAATTAATTGTTCAAAGTATTCACATTTGGATTATGGGAAAACGATAGGTTCTTATTTATAATTTTACATACTCGATTTCCCCCTTTATATAATGTATTGTACTCACAGGATATCCGTATAGCTTTAATACTTTATTTCGGTGAATTTTCAGTAGTGTACTTGTCCCTTTTTGCCTCTTTTCCCGTTAAAATATGTATGAATCGGCAAAAATAGAATTTTCGTATGTGAAAATCCAAGAATACGTACAAATTACAAATTGATGATCAGATCAGGGTGAGATAAAATTTAATTTAATCAATGTCGGTATAAAAAAAATTGAACATAGGTTGACAAACTGGGGGCTTTTCAAAGGTCATCGATACGTCTCATATTCAAAAGGAGACCGTACTCGTATCTATAGTTGAAAAATTATGGGTTTTTCAGCAGCCTCTTTCGCTAGATCAATTCTTCTAAAAAGGGATCAAAGAACTGCGATACCAAGGGTCAAATCCATGAATAGAGATCTGAAATTGGGGTCGTGACGTCCGTTTTTTTGTTTCCGTCCAATACTTCACAAATAATATATTGAAGTTCATTAGTTTTACGTTTGAATATGTATGTAAGAATATTCTATGTACTCTAGTCTAGACCGAGACCAAACAATATGAACCAAGCAAATTCCCCCGAGGCTTAACTAGGTAATTCCATTCCGTTCCGAGTTATACTGATACTGGAAAGATCACTTAGTATACTGAGTCCAGTAGAAAACAAAGTATTGAATTCACGCATGGTCGGTCAGGTTAGCCATGACTTCTCGGTTCCAAAGTTGGATGTGAATGAAAGTAAGGGAAAAAAGAGAAAGTAGCTAGTGAACTGCTCAAGATATTGGATGTGGATATGGACTATACGTGATTCATCGAGCGATGAACCCACCAGCCCAGATAACATTTACTCCTTTACCCTCCATCGGTTGTTTGACTACTTCACCAAGAAAAGAAATATGTATATATTAGAAAAATTTTCATCATTCTATAATCCTCATGCAGTTTATTTGTTATTCGTAAAATTTCACAATAAGCCGCCTTATAGCCCAATTATAAGTGTGAAAAAACGGTTACACTGGTGTTACTTGGTACTTGATTTGAAGGACTTATTGTTTTAGCTGGCTTGGGAAACTACCTCTCCTATATTTTCCCGTAAAGGTCCTTCAATAGGGAAATTGCCTCAGTCATATTATTTATAATAGTAACAATTATCGATTTTGTCACACTAAATTATAGTGAATTAAATTTAAATCTTTTTTTTTTAAATAGAATACGTCATTATACCACACACTAAATGCGGGATTGAACCTGAGATTATGTTCTTTTCATTTAACATACCTCAATTTTATATAGCTTTTATTTAATTTATAAACTCTATGTAAATTTGTCAAATAAAAGTGCTCGGAAACCAAAGTGTAAGAAGCTTTTTGTGGTTTATGAGGTCAACAGAGATATTGTAGACCAAGAATTTAGTCATCGGCTAAAAGACTACCAACTAAAATACGACAACGGATTTCCGAGGATATCCACCAAGTCATAATTTAACTGCAAATCCTATAAATGCTTTTTTTCTGGGCTGTTGATTTTATCGAAATTATATCATCCAGTGATTAAGTTCTTTATTAAAAACATACATATGTTATCCCTAGAGTCCCGCCAAGAAGTGACATTTATAATTTTTTTTTACCAAACCGCTAATAAATTGATTTCTTTATTCAAACTATAATATCTATATTTCTCCTAAATAAATCACATTTTTCATTTAATTAATGATTTTGACATACTAAAATAAAATTAAATGAACATTTATACTATAAAAAATAATCGGTTAAATAAAATAGTGTGGCTTAGTATATCAAAATTAAAAAAAAATCTTCTTTATTTTTTTATTAAATAATTTCCCATTTTGGGAGAGTCACTTCTTAAGGACATTTTTTTTCTAAATAAGAATTAATAAAAAAAATCGATATCTTACATATTCTATGAAAATTTCTACTAACTCGATTAAAAATAATCTACTTACATTAAGACATTTTTTGATAATTAAATATCTTATAAGGTTGGTCTGAAATATATATTCTGGCCGAAATATGAACTTCAGTCAATTAAATGTGGACAAACTTGTTGAAAAAACATACATATTCAAAGCTGAATCAACCAAGCAACTGAAGTAACGGACCCATTTAATATTACGATTTAGCAATATGAATGATATTATTCCTTTGGAGTAGTAATTTGGGTGTCCATACAAATTGAACGTGTATTATATTTTATTTTTCCGAAAGCTTTCTTTGCACTTTAGCGAGGTTTCCGCTCTTTTGCTGGATTCCGGTCGTTTGAAATTCCGCGGAACACTTTAATGAAAGCATTCAAACTTGACATTCCCTTGAGAAATTCGCTCGCTAAACGAAATCTATGTTTTAGCAGGCGCTTTTCTTTTACACGGATAAAAAAGAGAAATAATAATTTCGTCTTTTCGAGTCATTTGCAGCAAAATACCCTCCGGCTTTAAAAATACGGATTTGGAGGATGTCTTAAATGCTTGTTTGTGATTTTCGCCAAGTGGTACTTGCCATTTTCAATGAGAATATAAAAAAACACCCTCTGCAAATAATATTCATCATCTCATTTCGTTTCCCGAAACATTCATAAGTCGTTTCTTTTATGATTAGGATATATCACTATTTGGTACACCAACAAAAATAAAACCATGACCTTTAGTTTTAAAGATAGGCTGCTAATAAATTAATATGATTATTAATTACCCATAATTTTAGACAATTTACTCTTGATGTACATACAAGAAATTCATTAATAACTTTTTTTGTTTGTTTACATAATGGTTTCAAATGTCTAATAGTTATGATTACTTAACTAACAAAACAAACATGCATTACATATGTAGTTTTTGATGCATTACAATCATTAGTATCTGTGCAACTTACAGTCCAGGAAATTAGAATAAGGCTGAATAAAGACGATCGTTAAGATCTTAGGTGTTATTATTAATATTATACCAGATTTCAAAATTGTAATTAAATTTACGTTTATATACTAAAAGGCCTTTTAATATTTTTAAAAGCGAGGTAGGATATCGCAAAAAGATATGTTTTATTTTTTTAAATAATACTTTTTCCAACCATAGCAGCTATGATTTTTTGTATCTTAGTTAAAAATAATAAATTACTGTCGGTCGAAAATTCTTAAACGTTAAACGACAAAAATAGCTAAAAAGATTCCTAATATTTATAACTTATTCATATTTTATTTATTTTTAAATATATTAAAAAAATATTCCTATATAATTGTTTGTTAATATAAGGGGAGGTGCAAAAGTCCCACTACTATTTTTATTACGCTCCATCTTCGTTATGTGACGTTTACATAAGTTTCGCTTTAAAAATTGTGTTGTGGAGAAGCCCCAATTATATATAATATTTTTTAATTGATTTTACTTAATTTATTTTGTTACACTCGTAAATAAGAGCATCACGCGGGTGTCTTGTTGTGGTTGTAAAAGAAATCGGACTTAAATGTTATATTTTTAAGGGGAGTTTAACTGTTGAGGGATAAAGTGAGCCGCTTTGCATAAATTTACTCATGCCTGAAATATTTAAGAATGGAATCTCTGAAATCGTTTTGGAAAGGTCCGAGGCCGATATAAAGAAGTATGGGGGATGAGAATTGTGGGTGGTTGTCGAAAAGTTTGTTAGAAGGCCTGCGAGTGACTTGTGACTGGCGGCCATACGATTTCAAGGCAAGGCGACCCTTCCAACATCGCACTGGACTAACTTTCTTCTCACTTCGCAATCAGGGTTGCTATACAACACATACTCAAATACAATAACTTCCAATTCGGAATGAACACCTACAACTGAATGCATTGTCGATGTATTCAAACTTTTTCATATTCACAGTCATCTACATACAACACGTCATAAATATTCGTTATAGTATTACTTTAAATCATTGCTACAATAATTGTTTAAAGATAATACAATGAGAAATTACATTATTTAGAATATCGAACACTTATATAAATATTTATTTAGACACAACGACGTGTTAATTAATTGTCTGTCGGTGATATTAACTATTACTGGTTAAAAAAATATATATGAAAAACCTGATTAGTCATTTTATATTCTGGATTCTGTTAACTTGGTGGAATTACATTTTAATTTTTTTTAAGTTCTACAATAATTTTAATTCTAATTGGTAAAAGCGCTACCTACTTTAGACTATTTTAGTCATCATTACGATCATTGATTTGGATATTTCTAAATAATTCTCTCTTTATAAATTTATTTGTTTATATATGGCCTGAGGGGCTTTTTGAGAAGTTTTTTAAACAAAATAACGTGTTAATTCTTCACTATTAATAGTTACACAGGTCACCGACTTCATAATCAGTTTTTACCTTATAATAAAATAAAATCAGAGTAAATCTGGATCAAGACGATCTAAAATATTATTCCAGATCTCCCATAACTGATCAATTCAATTAAAAAAAATTTGTCTTGAGCGGGATCTTATATGAAAAAGTGACTAATAAGTGAAGATCATTAAATTATCGAATTCGTCTTCTTACTTATGCAAGAACTTATTTAATTTGGTATAAAATTCATACAGCGAAAACATTTCGAATTAGGTGAATTTTCCCCAAATGTTTGCAATGATATATTTTTTATAACAAGGAGTAGGTTTGTTTTTTGGTCTTTCTGTGTTTGATATGACAAACGTTTATAACTAAATATGTAATGCAGGTTTGAAATAATTGTATTATCCGGTAAGATCATCTACCCTTGCTGTATTAAATAATTTAATAATATTATCATCCATATTTATATATATTATCCATATTTATTATTTCATAATTAATATTCAGGTTAAGTGATGTTTATATTATTATCAAAGAGCAAAATGTTATTTTGATTATCTCTCATACTGAATATTATGTCGGTATTATTTCAATACATACAAATATACTTACTTATTTAATAATAATAAAAAAATTAAGTACCTACTAAGAGACACAATTAGGTTCGGTAAGATTATCTTAATCGGTGTAGTGCATAAAAGGTTTAGATATCCCAGGGGATCGATTCCTGTGTGGTTGAAACCCTGAATGCATCGTCTGGACCAAAGCCAAATAAACCAGTGACATTTGGAAATTTCACCCCCGATGACGATGGACGTAATTTCCTAACCAACAATAATATCAATGGAAAGACATCAAAAAGGAAAACTCGGCTTGTTCATTTTTAATTTTGACAGCTTTGTCCGCTAGTAATTATTCGTCTCGATTTCTGAGCGGCCATTAGTCAAATTACTCTGTTTCTTTGAATCCACAAATTATATATATTAGGTACAATTTCTATGCAAGATTCATTTATATTGAATTATTTATGTATATACATTTTGAGGGGCTTTTTTGAGAAGTTTTTTTTTATTTTTCCACACAAAAAACGTGTTAATTCATTGATCTTAACTATTAATTACTAGTAACAATAGAGCGGCTCTGAATGATTTAATAATCCTCTCAGTAATTACTTTACAATCCAGGAAATCGTAAAGCTTATTGTTGAAATTGGTTTTTATTTTTTTCCCATACTTTATATTATTTAATATTACTTCTCATGTCAAATAAATATGTAATTAAAATGCTCATGTTAGTATAGGTAAAAAGATTTATACATATACTATGTACACCTAAGTCTAATTCATAAGATGTTTTCTATTAAAATGTTGTGTAAACTATGTAAAATTTATATTAATAAATTGTAATATGTATATATCTAGGAAATCATAATATGCTTGGATCAAAGCAATCGATAGGGAGTTTATTAATATTAGTCGTAATAACCGATCAAATCAATTATTTTTTACTTGAACCCAGGACCACAGTATTTGTAGCCTTATGAAGTAGTGTAGTAAAATATATTGATATTTAATATATCGGAGAAAGATAAGATATATTTGTTTAGTGTAGAAGGCTTAAATGAAATGGCGATGGTCTTTCAGGGTATCGACTATGGAGTGTCTGAAGAGGGAATCTCTTAATCCCGATACAGTAAAGGAATTTTCCGCTCGTTTGAGTGTGCAGCTTGTCCTGGTGGAGACAGTACTCTTGGTTGGTAGTATTGTGTAACCAATATCAACGGAGCGTGGAGGGAGGGCAAAAAATGCCACCAATAAAACAAATCCCCCAGGGTGAACCTTCCCTTAGACTCCGCAACATAGATAAATTCACACAGGACTCGAACCTCCCATAGGCGAATGCGCTCACCCCTCACACTAATGAAAAATTATCATCAGCAAGCATTTGCTTGATTACTTCGAACACATTTAAATCATTTCAAGCCATACACATATTTACTATTTTTTTTTAAGATGCCCAGCTTGGTCTCCTGCGGCACAAATTCATATCAATAAAATACCGTGACGCCTTCCCTATTGGCGGGAGTCCCTTTATAAGGGGTTGGCCAGGCCACCTTGGCCTTTACGGGAGAATATAGTAGAGATGGTTTCCCAGGCCACCACACAGCAATGAGTACTTAAGATCTAGTTTGCTAAGCTAGATCTACCAAGTGACTCCGGTGCCGTGAATCGAACCCGGGAGTCTTCAATCACGAATCCGTTACACTAACCACTGGGCCACAAGGCGGCTCTTCAATAAAATTCAAATTGTCCAAAACAAGTGTCTTAAGATGGCCTTCGATCTTGAACCTGGCACATTTCTTAAAGACTAACTTCCCGACTAACCCAATCATAAGACATGTAAATAAAACCAAATATGTCTCGAGGAAACGTGAGTTCATTTTACCAATGGACTTCCAAAATTGATATTATTTTTAAAAATAAAGTTAAATTTCTAATAATCCACTCAACTCAAATTTGGTTTTACCCAAACAAATTGTTATTTAGTTTTTAAGCATTATATTTTGTAAATGTTTTGTTAATATTGCTTTTATTCTTGTAATTATTTATTAATCTTCAAATTTTTAAATGGGTTTTTATTTTCTTCCCATTCTTTCTATAATTTAATACTATTATTCATGTCAAATTTAAAAAAAAACATTCTTATGTTAGTTATAGGTAAAAAGATTTATATACTCTGTACACCTAAATCTATTTTCAGAGATGTATTGTTCTATCAATCATTGTAAAAACTTGTACATAATAAAGAAATTGTAATATGTATATTAATTTTTAACGTGAAATATAGTTGGGAAGAAGTCTTCAGAAAACTGGAGTAGGTCTTAATTAAATGTGACCAACCGTCCTCCTTTTTATATCAACAGAAAAACATAATGTTGATTTTAAAAAGTTGGTCACCTTATCACAATAATTATACTGTTAAATACTACTAAGACATTTTATTGAATCAGAATGGTAAAAATGTATTTAAAAAATAAGTAATTATAATCTATTATATTAAGAGAATTTTCCACTAGAGAGACTTCTAGTTGATCTGGTTTAATTAATATTGATGAAGTATTTCGATTTTGGAGAACTTTTTTATGGCATTTATCCAAAATTTTGAAATAATTTATAAAAAGGTAATCTGTTTATAAAAAAATATATGTAATTTATTTTTAGTAAAATAATTAACTTAAAAAAATTAATTGTAAAGTAATTGTAACCACCATCAAATAGCTGTAGATTTTTTTTATAAAAATGATTATTTATGAAAACATGTAATTACCTGTAAGTAGTTAAGCAATTACTTATTTACTGATTATTTAGTCATGTTTCTCTAGTATATCATTCTATTATATTTTATAGTTTGGTCGGGATCTTCTTGAAATATATATATGTTGTATTATTTCAGTAGGAGTTAAATATTTATTATATGTTCTCGCATATACAACAAAATAATGCTTACAAGTAATCGTTCTTTGAATATTCCCTAGTAATCGTCTCTATGGTAAGTGTTGGGGGAGTTTCTTAATTGAATTTAGCATATGAAATATATTAATGTGGACTAGGTTAATGACATATTATTTATAGTCCCAAACTTTGAATGAAAGTAGAATCAATATTATGTAAAGTAGTTAAAGTTTGTTGGTGTGCCGAGTGTGAATCGCGAGGCTGTGCACGTCTCAACCACCAAATTTAAATGAAAAGTCTTCCCCTTTTCAGATCACTCGTTATACTGTAAAGAAAGTCACGCTACGAATGAACTTCAATTCACCAATTTTATTTTATGCTAATAAAATTAACGCCAACTTGGCTCCCCGCACTTCCAATTGATCTCGAGTCCCAATTGTGCCAAATCCTCAACATCGTAGCTCCCCTGCAAATTGAAAAACTTCATTCATCACATACCAATATTATGACAAATTAATTTATTTTTTTCATTCATTAGATATAAACCCACTTTAAATTAATTCGTTTTGAAACTATATAATAATGACCATAAATCATCAGAAATAGCTCGGTAATAATGTTAATAGATCGTTTCACCTTTAGAATGTAGGCATATAAATTTTGAACAAATCAATTTTTATATCCTTTATGTTAAATTAATATATAAACAACTTTGACTATTGACGTCAAATCTTAAAATATTTTTTTTTAGAATCAGTCCTATTCAACCCAAAAATACTTGAAATTTAATAATGTTCATAAGGAATTCACAGTATTTATTACAAATATTCTTATATTCCAAAGTCATAAGAAAAAGAAAAAAAGCAATTAATTTTTTTTGTAAACCTATATATAATTTTGAAAAAAATTTAACTCAAGACAAGAAAGGGGGTATTTTTTTCAATATTTAATTAGAAGTAGTAAGTAGGTAAGTAATAATATTAAGAATTTTCATTAAAAATAATTGAAAACTAGACAAATCCCGGGATTCGCATGTCAAATGGAAATTTTTGTCAAAAAAGTTGTGAAAACATGAAAATTTCCGACTGATGAGCGTTTATTGTCAATAAAATCGAGAAAAACGATACAAAATCGGCAATCGACGGACAAATTATGAAATTTTGCGGATATTTCCGACCTGGATATTCCGAATGAACGATATTTTGTTAGAAAAAGACCCAAAAAAAATCATAAAGAAACTGAAAAACTGTTTATTCACCGACCCTCTTTAAATATTCAAAATGTAGTATTAAGACTGAATTTTTTAAATTGTCGTTGTATTTTATACAGAATATTGCGTATTTAGGAATAAAGACCGTCTATCCCTTTTCAAGGCAAAGTTTACTTTTGGGCTTACTGTAAAATATGTGAATGTTTGTAAAGGCAAGTAATGATAATCTATAGCGATGTTTGCGATAACAATGGTGTTACATATAAAAGGCAATCGCAAACAATGCGTGCGATTATCTCAATTGCCTTTAATTTTAAAAATTTGAATCTCATGTTAGTTAAACTTTTCATTAAAAGATTGAGTAGTTTCATTAGTAAACACATGGCTTTGTCGACAGCTGTTTATATCTTTAGAAACTGGACTAAGAAGTTACAGTTCATAAAGGAGGAATGTTCTCGGTCAACACCACAAATTTGTCAAGTTGGCCAGACTTAATCAAAATGCCGATATTGGAAATCATATTGAATAATCTACATCGGTTGACCAACTGTATATAATAAATTAAATCGATTGCACGAAGGGTAGAAATTACATAAAAGGGGCAATCGAATGTTTATTTCTCCTCGTCGTACTTCGATTTTACATCTCCATAATTACTTTCAAAAGTATGGGACGAGGGTTTTTTTTATTTTCGTCTGAATGGAAAATCCTCCCCGTCTATTATATTGACAAACAATTCAAAAACTTTTTGAATAATGCAACATCTTCTTCGTACAATTTGTTTGCACGAGGATTCGAATTATTTGTTTGAATAATACAAGCTCGTAATTTAAGTACTCAATCAATTTAATATATTTTCACAGTTAAATAAATTTTGGAAAATATACACTGATTGAAATATATAAAAAAAAGCTCACAAAGGTATATGAATATTATATTACAAAAACTAAAATAAAAATATAAAAAAAATAATAAAATTAATTGGTTAATTAAAAATTTAATCAATTCGAATACAATTCAGTAATTTTTTTATTATCCATAAAATCGTTTAATTAAACTTATTTCAATAGATTATTCAAGTTAAAAATGTGGTGGTTTTATTACAAATTTCCATTTTTTGTTGAATAATTCAATTAATAGGAAATTAATGAAAACGTTACTGTTAAAAAATAGGAATATCATAGATTTAAAATAATAAAAATATATTTTTAATCTCTTTTAGATATTAAACATTTTAATTTTGAATCGTCTTAAAAAATAATTCGTATGATGTAGAAAATTTGTGAAAATATTATCATTGTTGAATACATAAGGTGCAATCGGTGAGATAGGAGAAAGAATCCAACGCCAAAAAGTTTCCATTGGTCCCGCAAATATTTCAGTTGAAAACAATGCATTTTAAAAGCATCGACGCCATCTCCGATAATGTTTGCTCTTTGTGAACTTTCCCCCATAAAGTCGGCAGAAACGAAGAGCTTCTTCTCCTTTCTTCAGAATGAAGAAGAGGAAGAACTTGGCCAGGCGTATTCTCTTCTTTCAGACAATCGCACGTTCATACTAACAATACTCAATATGATACCTTTCAATGAAATCATTTCGTACTGTTGGAAAAACATGGCAATCTTTAACATAACGATTCGAAGACATCGGAAAACTTGCAGTGCATTTACTAAATCACTAGTAAAAGAGTGCGGAAATTGACAAACACTGCATTTACACTATATAATATGCAACATCAATAAAAAAAACACCCGATAATGTCTACAATATAAGCATATTAAACACATTCTTGTACAAATTTCATAATTGTGAACAAAAGACTTCTGTGATAATAGAATACATATAAGAGTAGTTTATAACAGTTTATGATATATAGGATATGTGTATGACAAAAAAATACCATAGCTACAATAATAATTGTCATCTAATTAAGACTGAATCCTGGACCAATTATTTATTTATATTTTAAGCGATTAACGTAGAAGGGGGGAAATACAGAAATTTTAACCCCAACCTTAATTTAACACGAGACAGTATTTTTTTACTTTTTTAATTTATTAGGAAAATTTATAAAAACATCTTTTTTTTTCACGCGATACCCATAAAATTTGTGTTGTATAAATTAGTTGATTTTTTTATATACTAAGTAAAAATCCCAGTTTTTAAGACATTCTTTCTATATAAATATTCTTTATTTACTATTGTAATTTTCATTTACTATTGTCATAATTGTTTTATTTTCTTTCTTTTTTTTAATTTCTAAACGATCATAATACATAAGTAAGGTTATGTAGTTATAATGTATTGATGTGAATAAATAAATTAAATACAATTAATTACATATTAAATGATCTCCCCAGTATTCAACAAGCAATTAATGAAAACAGATTAAACTTAGATTGAGATCATTGATCAAGATTTTATATATCAATATTATAGTAGTAATATAAAAATATTGAAGTCATATTAATTCCATCACGAATAAATAATTAATAGCCACATTATTTGATTATTATATTATTGTATAAATTGATGAAAGTGAATAATTTCCAATGCGATTCAAATCTTTATTCATAATGAAGTTTTAAATAACATCTGCTTGATCACGAGCCCGTATAGAAATGGTCGTCTATTGTTTTGCCTCTCATATTAATTGACCTTTATTATTGAAGTCAATGGTCTATATTACAGATCCCATTATAACAACACAGCTATTCTTTATTTTCTTTCTGACCAGTAATAATTGGCATTGCTACTAACATGTTACTTAACATCGTGTCAATATTACTGGATGACTGCTCTAATTGAAGACGAGCGAATAATGAGACTTGTGAGAAAATATGAGCATTTAAATTATTTAACAAGAATCTCTAGAATTTAGTTTATTTTTTTTGCAGACTATGAGAGTAGAATTTTCTAACTAAATGCTAGATTGTATATAATGGTAGTTTTTGTTACTAGTTGAGATGATCACAGGTGCTAAAGTGGCCTCTTTACACAGAAGTTGCTTCACATTGTGGTCGTTAAGTATATGTAAAAAAAAGCCTGAAACGATGATGCAAGTATCTAGAATTTATATACATACTAAATTGAAGGGTGTGCATCTTCTGGAAAGAAATTATCAGAGACCAGTTCTTTAGCGAGCTACTAAATTCCTTCAAAAATAATGGCCTTCACCTCAACAAATCTAGCGTAATGTTTATATAATGGAGTCGTCTCTAAATAGGATCGCCTCATTATTCTTTAGATACTTTTAAATCTCACATAAATCCTCTTTAATTAACATAAATGACAAAAAAACATAAATCGCATTTAATTACAATCAAATATGTATAGTTAAGTATGAAAATCACACCAAAAAACAATAAATATTTAATTAATTTCTAGAATATATATATATATATATATATATA